>JAZHYW010006237.1:0-37686 GCA_037355805.1 Ixodes ricinus
CAAAATCTGCAGGAGACGTCTCCATCCCACGCGCTGGTCGCCTTCCGTCATGCTTTGCCCCCGCATACCACCAAATATCGACGTAGGCACTTCGCGCTGGAGGCGATGCTTCTGCTGCATATTTTATCTTCCAAGAGATTGTATATCACTACATGCGCATGCGCAGATGGTGTGCTCTTCAAAAACGGCTTCTTACGCATGCGTAGTAGCCACGGCTCCCGTGGACAAGGGCTTGTTCGTGGACAATGAGTTGACCTGTATAGTTATGGCTCGTAGCGTACGCTGTGGCCCACGGTGCAGTTGAAACGAACTTCAGGGGCCCTAATCTACCTGGCGAGGTCAAGAGGACCAAGAAACCGGGACATCGCCGCCTGCTGCGATATCTCGGTCCCTTGGTCCTTCTTGGTCCACCGTGTAGATTAGCCCCCAGGATGCATACAATAAAGCGCCATTGTTGGTTGCACCTAAAGGCTTTAGCTGCAACCTAAGGTCTGCAAAGACACTTCGCCTCTAAGAGCAAAGCTCCGCCCACACAGAAGAAGGCTCAATGTACCAGCGGTCTCCTCCTACGTCCAAATCAACACGACGCTTTGCAGCATCTATACACATACTGTGATCTAATCGGCTTCTATTTCTCAGGGCTTGTCCAGCTCCTTTGAGTTATTCGCAACTACGCGGCCAGTTTGGACTTCGCAGACGCCGCACACGAACCAAGCCCTCACATAATCGCATGATGCCGTTCGCCAACGTCGACGGTGCACTTCCACGCTCAGGAGCCAAGGCGACGTAAAATGAGCTGCCCTATTTGACCGTCTCTATAAATAGAACCCTAATCTATCCAGACAAAAGGACTCACTCCTCCACCTTTCACGCTTCGGCGGGAATCTAAAGGCGGCCTTTGCCTTTGAAGCCAAAACCTAAACCTTTTTAAAAAAGAAAGGGGGGATTCATCTTTTGTGTTTTTTTATCGCGACCCAGTGCTTTCCAGGGAAGCCGATTATAGGACCCCGGAAATATCTCCATTGTTCTTCGCTGAGCGACAATATCGCTTTGAAGAAGGCATCGCGCTGCCGTGAGCAAAGGCTAATCCTTCCAATAGATACCGTGCGTGTGATATTTGTTTAAAGTATGCGCATCGCCATACTGTGTTCACCTTTAAGCTAACAGCGCGGTGGGGAGCTACGCGATCGCCGGACCAATCAACGGCTCTCGCTCATCATCCGTGACCGCTCTTCCTGCGCGTGGGCATGGGAACGAGCGCGATCACGTGGCGGAAAAAAAAGACGTAAGACTGCTCCGACCACCACTGCACTGTCAGCTTAGGTGTAAAAGGAGTGTACACATCGCGACACTGTTAGTGCGAACACGACATCGGCGCATTTTCGCATTTTACTTCTAAATAGTATTAGCGAGCACGAAGTTTTATCGTTTACATTATAGAACTAAATGAGCTCTTTCCGTAGCAAGGATAACTTTGATGACATCCCTTGGTTTCAAAGAGAAAAACTGGAAAAACCGGCGATCGCTTGTTCGCGCTAACAGTGCCGCTCTCTGTACACACGGTCGGCTTCCTGTTTGTAAACAATTGGGTGTAAAGTGGAAAAAGCGCGGTGTAGTTATGGGGATCGGTGGCCGAGTGTGTGCCAACGCGCTGCATCTGGAAGCACGCGGAGCGAAAGCTGGCGCTTGGAAACCCAGGGATCCTGGGTTGCGATCGTTCAATACTCCACTCTGTGTTCTGTTTCGATCTTGATGAACATCGTGCGACGACATTTTTAGACTTTACAACTGAAAACAGAACGTCAAAGAGCGAACCTTACCTTTCGCTCAGGTGTCCAAAAATTGACCGTTCATTTTTCCAGAAATAACCGCGCCACCTTGGCACAGCAGACGGTGTGGCAACGAGAAGTATTTGTATTTAAAAGAGTTCTTCCAAACAAAGCGAATGTTCTACGGATACCAAAACCCCGAGAGACAGGCCGAGCACAAAGCTCTCCCTCCGCAGCGGACGAACCTACCTAAAGTGCCCGCTCGCACGCGTCCCGGTTCAAACGGTCATCCGAGTTCCTGGCGCGCCGGCACCAGTTTGCGCACGATGAGTCACAAAAACAAAAGAGGGAAAGCAGAGACTTAAAAAAAAGAGATACTTTTCATCGTCAATCGTTAAGTTCCTTCATAACTTTAAAATAGTTCTATGTGTATTCGAAATCATAAAATATAGAAACCATATTTCTTCTTTAAAATAAAATAGAATTAGCCACCTTCTGTTGGGGAAACTGATGAGGATGATAGTTTTCATTCGATCCGTGAAATCGAAAATTTGAGTGCATCATGCGTCTGGCATTGGCGCCCAGCGTCCGCGCACCAATATGAGACTCGTTCCAGGCATACTATCGTATACGTCGATACTAAAAAAAAAAAAAAAAAAATAATAATAATAAACACGGGCATCTCGAAAGCATCGCAAGCAACACTGTCTTCTTTTAGTTTTGTTGTTGCCTTGCCTCGGTGTTATCTTTCGAAAATACGTCCGGTCGCGACGACCTGGAAGATCGGCCTTTCACGCGCTCGTTGTCTTGAGTCTCGGCATACGACAAACAGGCAAGAATAACATCGGGGAATGGAGCCGGCGTTCGCCTCTCTTGGGACGCGCGTGTGTATGCAGCTTTCATTTAAGAAGATAAACAAAAAAACTGTACGCCTTCTGTCTGGCTGCTGCCAAAGGAGATGTGAGGCGATAGCATTTGGGATCCTTTGCTCGCTGCACTTGGGACATCCTTCGAGGCGCCCTCCCTCCTCCACACGCGCCCTCTTCCCCGTCTCCGGGTTTACACCAATCACGGCGCCCTTTCGTGGAGTGACGTCAAAGTGACGTCTCGTCATATGACGCATTGTCACATGACGTCACAGCGCGGCGCTGTAATGTAAGCGACGTGACGTCCCTTGGCGTGATCGCCGTGACCTGGTATAATGAAGGAAAGCGCGAAAAGGACGGGACAAGGTTGGACAAACACACTCACAGGACAGGCGCTCATTATGTCGATTAAAGGGACCATGAAATGGTTTTTCAACTTCTTCCCTCCCTAGCTTTCCACCCCAACTCAAAAGCGAAATGAGAAATCACGTGGTCGCAACGTCCTTGAACACCAGAGGCGATGTCTCCAAGCTTCCCCGTGCTTTCTAAGCACACCATGGAACGTTTCATTCTCATGCGATGACAAAGTGCCGTCAGGGCACTCATTGGCCACGAACGCGAATTCAGACATTCGTCGAGGGATTGATTGTGGACGAGTGCATACGTCCGAGTTACACATTGCTCGTGTCCACTGCGTGAGCTGGCTAGGCTGGCGTGCTTGAGCACCGCGGATGCATCACGAAGGATACGAAGCACCAAATAGCCCGCTATGTTTTCACATTTTCGTACCGTGAAGCAGGCTTTAGTCTTTCTACGCTCGTGCACTAGTTTTATTTTGGCGCAATCAACGATATGCGATTAGCACTCATCCCAATTTATCCCAGCCGAAAATTCATATCATGGTCCCTTTAACCGACTAGCTCAGCAATCCACTATTTTACCTGATGTCACGTCATCTGATGCTATGACGTGATGTATGTGACGTCACATCCCTTTTGTGACGCACTGTGACGTGACATGACTGCGACGTCATGTAAGACTGACGCGTACTGCGACACAATGGGACACTGCGTCGGATGACATTGACGTTAGTGTTGCGTAACGTGACGTTATGTCACATGCCGCCTTTAGTGACGTCATGGGTGTCACATGACACCGAGTCAATTATACACAAATTCAGGTCTTCCCGCTAAGCATAGGATAATTTTCCCGCTAAATTTAGCTATGGAGGTGCTTACAGTCGATGCACACGACCCGTATTTTTTATTATAGAAATGTTAATTTATTTGAAATATTCAACTGCATTCAGGAAATCTTACCGTAATAGCTGAGTGGATTTATGGAGCCATGGGGTAAAGGCAGGCGCACTGTTGCCAGAACGCGACCTTTAATTACATTTCGCTTCCCGTAATCGTTACAATTTTATAGTGATAAAATTAATCTCCATGTGCACATTTTTTGTTTCGTCGTTTATCCAAATTCGAACGGAACCAGCTGAACATGGGAGGGAAGGAAGGATATGAGAAAAGTCAACCGACCGCCGGACTACCAACTATGTTACTGCCCACTGTCGATCATGCAAATGCAAAGCAAAACCTCGAGCTTACTTCACTTCTCTGTAACTTTGTAAAGAGCGAACGCCACTGCCCCCTGGAGGCAATCAGGCAGCAAAGGCGAAGCACGTTACCAAGGCTACAGTTGGAGAAGAAAGGAAGGAGGAACTCTTGCGTGTCCCGGACTTCGCTTTTGTACCACTCGAAGGTTAGCCTGTCACACAAAATACCCACAAAAGCGGCTTTCCTCTGCCCCACCCGTGGATTTCATAGTGTTGCGCATAACGAGATGTTTCGGTGGCTCCCCCTCGTGGCTCCTCTCTGCGACGTCACGACAAGGATTTTCGATCGGCAGCGACAATTTGGACGGTGTAGAAAAGCACGGTGGAAGCTTGTAGTCACCGGGTCCCGACAAAGTTGATTGTATGGCATTCTTCTTATTCCATTAGTGACACTAAAATTCATCCTACTCAAGACGTCAGTAATGAGCGCTTCGCCAATCGTGGAAGCCCGACTGTAGCAATGCTCTTGATCTTGCACCTCGCGAAGACTTGGGGACAAGTTTTCTTTGGCAATAAAGCCAAAGCTACGGGTATACGTGCAAGCTTGAGCACATGGAGCGCGGCCATAGCTGTGCTCGCGCAATCCCTACTTGCCCCCCCCTCCCCACCCCAAAAAAAACGAAAAAAAAAACAAGTGGCGCCTGGTTGGTTTAATTTTGAGTGTCTGTGTGTATGGCACTTGATTTGCTCGCACTCTGAAGCGGCGAACATGCGCGTGCTGGGCTGAGGAGACCGTATGCCGAGCTGAGGGACTTGTAAATATAGGAATGGTGTATAGTGAGGTTGAGTTCAGTCACATGCCTCCCTTTGGTGCCCTCACCGTTTGCCAAGTTACGTCGATACGGAGTGTAGCAGGAAAAGTCAGCTTGCCTGTTTCTTTTCCCCGTTGCCGGGAATATTCCCACAACCGCTGGACCGACATTCATTAGTCACCGGAAAACAAAGAGAGGGAGGAAAACGGTTTCCGGGGTGGGATCGGGTTGCCGTGTGCACGAAAGGCTGTTGCGCTGCTTCTTCGATTGGACGCTCTTGCTGGGGTCTTGGGTTTCGTGTGTCCTACGGGGAGGCCCGTTGCTCAACCGAAATCGACACGACTCCTGTTAAAAGACCCCCCTCGCAATGTCGGGGGAGACTATGCCCACTATCGGGCGTTGGTTTTGGTGTCGTTCCTTATCTTCCTTCGGATATGTTTGGATGATGGCTATCTTTCTCCTGCGTCTTGTTTTCGCGGCAAGCGCACTCTCCTTGGCGTCGTGCTCTCAGCCTGGGGTGATCAGTTTACATTCCGATCTTACGGCCGGCTTGTGATAGATCGTCCACACATGGAACGAATTTTAAAGTAATCTGAATTTCGGAAAGAATCAACGATAAAGGTAGAAACTGTCGTCAAGTTACATTAGTAACTTGACGGTAGCTTCTCCTGTAGTTGTAGTCCTGTCAGCGACTACACCTGTAGTTAAAAAAGTGAAAGCCGTTTACAACTCCCTGTAACGCCGAATTAGAGCGCAGCTCTTGAGGAGGAGGAAGGCACACGGGGGGTCACGCGGCCTGGGGGTCACGTGACCTCGAGGAGGGGGATTTTCCCCGCTAAATTTAGCGGGGAAAATTTTCCGCTAAATTTAGCGAGGAAAATTTCCCGCTAGATTTAGCGGGGGAAATTTTCCGCTAGATTTAGCGGGGAAAATTTCCCGCTAGATTTAGCGGGAAAGATTTCCCGCTAGATTTGACAGGGGAAAATTTTCCGCTAGATTTAGCGGGGAAAATTACCCAGCATGCACCGCGCGGTTACGCCGACGCTGACGGCGACGGCGACGCCGCCTCGCCGGAAACGGGCGCCTAAGAGCTGCGTCTAAAACGTAAAGCAAAATAAAACGAGATCCTCGTGTTGAGGATAACCTTCGCGGCCCACCACTCCTAATGCCCGAGTCCCATTAGACCGACAGGCAGAAACAACCAACACCGACAAGCCTCCTCTACACTCACAAAATCTGGCAGTTTGACAACGGAGCCATAGAGCGCCCGGTCGCAGATTTGGACCGCGAGGATCTGGTAGCAGAGAGCATTTCTCGGGGAACCTGGTATTCAGCGCCTAGCTTTCGCAGCGGCGAGGACCCGAAATATGGTTTTCAAACCCGACGAGAAAAATCGCGGTGGCTTAGCTCGGCTATGCCAGGATATACGTAGCGTTAACTTATGCGCACAAAATGAGAGGCGCTATCAAGCGAGTCCGGTGCAGCGTCAGACTTGGCTATTGCGCAACGGAGGCGCACAGCTGGGCACGCGGCGGTGCCAGTGCGTCTGCCGCGGCTATAACGTCACTCCTCTGGAATGCGCAGACCGGCGAGGCGGGCGCGGCGGCGGCGGAGCGCGCAGTGGCGGCTTTGCGTGGCTCTCATAATGTGCCGTGTTCATTATGCGAGCCGTGCTCATTGTGCAGAGCGCGCGGCGGCGGCAACGGAGCCGCCGTCGCCGCGCGTGGCTGGCGCGTGGCGCGTGGCGCGCGTGGCGCGTGGCTTTCATAATGAGCACGGCTCATATGAGAGCCACGCGAAACTGCTCAACCTCGGCCAGTGTAGCTAACGCTACAAAAGGAGCGGTAGCGCGAGGAACACGAGGAGCACGAGCGGACATTCCATCGCTCGGGAGAAGTCTGTTTCGGCGTCTCGCCGCAGCGGGCGCCCGTTACAGGACTTTCCTCTCATCTGTTGCCTGCCGCTCTATTTTTTCACTTTCGGCGGCCGCGTCTCGTGGCGATCTGCCAGGCTTTGTCAGTATAGAGGAGGCTATGCCTCCAACACGTGCAGCACGCACTTGAAAGTACTATTTTTGGCAGGCTTGCAATCACTCGTTTTTACTTCACGAGGACGGAGAGACTGCAAGCCTGCCGAAGGTACGTCGCGGACGATATGCAAAAACCCAGGGGAGCGCGTGGTTTCTAAGGCCTGCGGCGCTATCTATAAGAAGAAATCGCAACCATTATTGAGGCTTCAGCGGCTGTTCAGCGTTGTCGTCACTCAGCGTTGTCGTCACTCGGCTGTTGCTGAGTTAATTCTGATATGAGCACCGATTGTAGAGGCGTTCCGCAAAAAAAAAAAGGCGAACTCAAGCACGGCTGAAACCACCGGGTTGGGAAGCTGAGCGATCAGTTTTCGAGCCTTTGATAAGTTTGCGAGTAAAAAAAAGAAGCAACACTTCTTTTAAATATTATTTCATTAACTACGCATGCTGATAAAAAAGCAGCGTTGAAATCGGTGTTGACACAGCAGTCGTCTGCCGCTAACAAAGTGGAGAGTAACGACCAAAATCGAAGAGCCGCTGAAACGCAGCTCGTGCACACAATAGCCTCGATAATAGCTCAGTTTTCTTCCGTTAGATAGCCCTGAAGGCCTTCATAGCCACGCGCTCGCGTCGGCATCTCTTATACCGTCCACGACTGTAGCTTTCCGTGCATGCTGCATGCGTGTCTGGGGCTTATCGGGGTTGCTTGTTCCTGTTTGTCGCTCTAATGCGACTCGAGCATAACCGGCTCGAGTATCGTCGTATTCCGATCGATGACGTCCCGCCGCACATAAGCTTCAGTAAAACTGAAAGTGCCGATACCGACATATCCCGTCGACCGAGAGAACGCCGACGTGGAATACGGAGCTCTTTTCCGGGCGAATGGACGCCGTCCTCCTGTGTCCCACCCAATTCCCTCGCACCGCGGTCCTAGGCGCTTTCGACGACACCAAGCGTACGGTAGCAGGAGTGCCGTCTGAGGTTTTCCGCGTCGGGGAGCACGGGGATCGAATAGGCCGACGCACGGAGGCGATCGTCGAGGTGTAAACCTCGCCACGTCGTCGATCTTTAACGGCGTTGCGACGAGGACGCTACGGCACCGGTCGAGCGCGTCAGCCGCGCTCTTTATACACTTGCTCGTTTTGTTTCTCTCGACAGCTTCTGCAAGATCAGCAGCTGATCGCGCTGGTCTGTTTGCTTGTCGTCATCGACTGCGCCATCGTTACCCTCTGGGTCATCTTCGACCCGATGGAACGGACGCTAAGGAACCTGACTCCGCAGGTAAGCGCAAACCTCATCTACGCTGCCGTTTTAAATGCGATAGCATTTCTGAGCGAGTTCTTCCCCACTTTTCATGTCCGTCAGCGCATTGTAACCAACGAAGAGAGAAAAAGAAGTCTTGCGAAATGTGAAATACCAAGGACGTAGCCAGGAACTTTTTTAGGGGGGGGGGGGAGCGGAAAGCGATGGAGCTTAAAAGCATTGCAGCCGCACTCGCCTTGCCGGATTCCATGCAAGCTACATAGGTCCTCGGACAGTATTCAACGCTTTCTGTCGTTATTCGTGCACCCTACGACCGAGCAATGGTGTCCCGATGACCGGGGGACTGTCGCCGTCGAAGCCCGTAGCTCTAATTAAGTTTGTGAGTTTAAAACAGAAAGAAAGCGCGAACGAAGTTCGGGCACTGCAGACACCCAACACCGGCCAAGCCTCTGATCCGGGACTTTCACCCTTTCTACACAACTAGCAAGGGGAAAGCGCCGGTAGCCCTTTCCGCTTATCTCTCTGGCTCTCAGAATGGCGCTACCCACGATAGAGCGGTGTATAGACCCTTTCTTCAGAGCGCCGCCATCTTGAATTGTCGTCACCTCCAGTATGGGCGAAAACATTGTTTTGCCGTCGCCACGCCAGTAGAAGACACTTAGGATGTAAGCGTAACCATCATTCATCATCGTTTTGCTTCCCCCTTATTTTTTTACTTGTTACAGGTTGAAACGTTTTAGTATTGTTTCGTGGCCCATACCAGATACGCCTATTAGGTGGCTGGGGACGAGAGTACACAGAAAAGGTCTATAGGAAAAAGAAAGCCCCTTAAATGGGATTTTTGAGGGACTTCGAGGAATCCAAGAAAAGCGACCGCTCCTTTACTTCCCTTTGTCCTCTTGTAGGATTCGCGAGAAGCGAGGAGCGCCTCCCGCCTCCGGTCTGGCTAAAGCGCACACCCAGCTCGACGCGCGTGGAGCGAAGCTCGCGCTGCAGAACTCAGAGATCCAGGGTTCGAGCTCCACCCCTGCCCGTTTCGATCTGGATGAGCATCGTACCGGCGTGCGGTCGTGTATCACTACTGCGTGGTGCACGTTAAAGACCCCAGGCTAGCGGCTGTACCGCACTGGCTAAATTGCTCATCTACAGCGAGTGACTCGTCGCAGCTTTAAATGGCTGACCAACTACACGCTGTATAAATATCCCCACAACCCAATTTTTTGTGCGCTGCCGGCCGCTCAAAGTTGAAATATTGGGGAGTTTCCGTAGATGGTTTTCGCCGTCCCGCAACGTCTCCGCAACCCGCAAGATACCCCGAACTCTACAGTCAAGCCATGGGCGCGCAGGCGCAGTAGCGGCTTTTTCACTGTGGAGGGCTTAGCGGAGGGGAAACGTGGTCCACGAAAACTCCTATTTCAGACTCGCATTACTTGCGCCCAGCGTAACTCGGAGTATACGCCACGGGTGACACCACTCGAAAAACAATACCCGTGCTCCGGTCCTGCACCCGCCGCAAATCGCATTCCTGCTTGGTCTGGACCACCCTGTAGAGAGTTAAACAAAATATGTGAGATGGTTTTACTTTCAGACATCGTAGACTCCAAGTAAAAGAAAGCGTGCCACTTTTTACCAAGTTGGACTGAAATAACGCTCTCACTGAAAACATCGTCGAGGAAGTATGGCGTCGACTTGAAAGCCAGGATCAGACTGCTTATTCATCATACAAAACAGAATCTGCAAACACGAGCCACTGCAATATCCGTGGTTCGAATGCCGCGTGCCAAGTTTTTCTCCCTGAACTCGATGCCATGCGGCTTTCGAAGCACGGATCTCGCGATTAATCATGTTCGAATCTGTATGCAGACTGCGTTTGTATGCCGTAAAATGCCCGTGTCCCACTAGAGCGACATACAGAAACAAAAGACAACGACAAGCCTCAAACCAGAGTCTTTCGCGATTTGAGAAGCTTTGTAGAATAAAGGAGGCTATGCTCAAACACGAGCATCATGCACGCGAGGGTGTCTTTGGTAGGCTTGCAATCGCTCGTGCTTACTTCACGAGCACCGAACGACTAAACGCCTGCCAAAGGTACCATCGCAAGCATGCTGTATGGGTTTGAGGCTTGTCGCTGTCTTTTGTCTCTGTCTGTCGCTCTAGTGGGACACGGGCATAAGCAGTGTGATCCGAGCTTAAATGAAAAACTGCCTTCTCGTTTATAAGTGGAGTCCACTTACAATCATAAGCGTAGTTCTAATAGACAGAGGTCTGACAATAGCTGGAGTGGTTCGTGGCCCAGTCCCGGGTTAACGTCACCACGGTGTCCACGTTCCACGCCCAGATTTCCAAGGTGGAGCGGGACGTGGTGTACCTTCCCCAGCGGGAGCAATGCTACTCTGAGCACATGGTCAAGTGGCTGGGCGCCCTGTACATCTACAAGGGCCTGCTGCTCGTGGTCGGCTGCTACATGGCCTGGGAGACGCGCAACGTCCAGATCCCGGCCCTGAACGACTCGCAGTACATCGGCCTGAGCGTGTACAACGCCGTGATCACGTCGGCGCTCGTCGTGGCGCTGGCCAACGTCATCTCGGCAGAGCGCTACACGCTCACCTTCGCGCTCGTGGGCACGCTCATCTTCGTCTCGACCACCACCACCCTGTGCCTGCTCTTCTTGCCCAAGGTATGCCAAAGAAACAACCTGTAGTTTTAAAGCGATAGCCTTATACTCTGTTTCACCTTATGATGTACCGCAGGAAAGGCTACAAGCGCGAGCTCCTTGCTCTGGGGCACATCTCGGCGGCACAAGCTCTCGTGACTTAAGAGCGGCTGCCAACGCTATGAGCTCGCGCTTCTAGCCTTCGCTGCGGTGCAACATAAGGTGAAACGAAGTATAGTATACACCAGCACGCGGTTTACAAACGTGTTTCTCCAGCGAGGCACTGCACGTGAACAGAAACCAGGTTCACGTGAGACGTATGCGCAGTGCGGACAGCAGTGCCACCGCAGTGGAGTATATAGGAACTCTGCACGAACCTCAGTGCCGTACCACAATCCCCATAACTTTTTTCAACTCGAGAATCCGCAAGATACTTTATAAGCGTTGTTCTTTCGGTACCAAGACGTCATGCATGCTGTGTGGCTTTCTGGGCGAAAACATGTTTGCTTTGTGCTTCGTGACTCAATCTTCGCCATGAATGCCTTGTAGCATGCACCGTCTGCGTACGATGCCTCGTGATCTCTATACAATGCTTCCAGCTCGTGAAATAGCGAAACGATGTGTATTTTACCAGCTCATTAATTGAGATTAAAAATCATGCTTCTCAACGAAATGCAAATGAAGGTTTTTGTATCATTACCATGAAGGCCCTCGCAAAGGTGGCACCCAAAAAATCTGCGCTTTGCCTGCCAATCACTTGGGAGGAGAGCGCTGCAATCAACGCAGGGAGCTCCACCAAATGACGAGGCTGAAGACAAAAGTCTTCAGCCTGTGACTTTTCATAATGTAATGCGTGTAGTGTTGCATTATGGGACGTCACAGGCCTACACAACAATTCAGTTTCCCTGCTAAATTTAGCGGGAAGGTTAACGTCTCGTCACCTGATGTCACGTGACGCTAAAACGTTTCACGTATGCAGCAAAAATTGCCTGACAATTTGTCATACAGTTTAAGACATATTTTCAGGCCCGTCATTCGCCACCATAGATTGCAACGATTGATGCGCCTAGGTGCTTTTGCGGGAAGGTGGGCACCCCAGATTCCTTCAGGTACAGTCGAGGTCGAAATTAATACGAACAGCGGAGCGCGTGCCATCCTAAGCCTGCAGAACCTTCTAGCAGAACTTGCTGCTGTTTCTCCGGCGAGATTATTATTGATGTTTCAAGCCGTGGCATTATCAATTCCCACTTGGCGCGACACTCGCCCTTAGGTTTGTCCATGATCGCGTGGAAACGAGAGCATCTAAACTTGAGCATTGTTGCCTAGAGCGTGGAGCGACTTCACAGTGTGAATTCTGTTTCAATCAACGAAGATGGTCGTCTTGTTATAGACCATTTGTGAAATATTGCAGTCTGTGGGCAGCTGTGGAATCCCTGCACAATGGCGGAAAAACCTCAACCGTCACGGAACACTGAAAAGAAACACCCACAGAAAAAAGCGATGAGGGCAGTGACGTTGCACTCTCGACGCTGTTTGATTGGCTCGTCGGCTCGTAGGATTGGCCGCTTTCCGACGTTAACTATCTCATGGAATGACTTGCTCGTTTCTCGACGCAGTTGTTCCGCTATTGTGCAGTGGTTTCGACCTTCTAATAACCGGCGCGTGACTTTCGGAAGCGGACTATGCGGAGAGCAACTCATCTGCTTCTTGAACAACAGTTGCAGTGACATCATAACTACGCCGAGCTCTGATTGGCCTTCATTGAAAGGATAGTGGGTAGACCTTAATAATGCTAGATGCCTTGAGGTCCACCCGCTGATTCTTTTAATGAACTAATAAGAGCTCGGCGTTCTGACATCATCGCAACCCCTGTGCAAAAAGCAGACAAACTTTCGCTCCTCATTGCAACATAAAGATTGCATCGAAAGCAGACAAGCCACGGTGCCAGTGGATCAGTAGACGCCACTTCTAAGCGGAATTGGAATGGCTTCAATCAAATGAATAAGCAGAATATGTCAATACAATACTCAGCTCCCGCGTCTGCCCGATCAGTGGCCGCGAATCCAGGAATTCATACGAACGAGCGACATCAGACTCCCATATGGCCACTCAAGAGCAGAGCGTAAAGTTTGCGCCATTGGCGGTGAATCACGAAGATAACATTCGTCGACATGAAGAAAAAAATACGAACCGATATCTTTCTTTAAACCAGGGTGGAGAATAAAAATCAATACGATTTAAATCGTGATTTAAATCACACCGGCTTGACTACGATTTAAATCAAACCTTGCCCGCAAAAATAGTCTACAAAATACTTTCCACTTACCGTTTGCCTATCATTTGCTGCTCTCAACGTGCCTATGTTTTGTATTTAAAGAAAAGTATCCTCAAGCAAGAAATAATTATGGCGGGCTGAAGACAAACAAAAGGCCGCTTTTCCTAAAATGTTCAAAAGAACATAGGCAACATTCTTGGAATGTTGCAAATTTACGTAAGAACATTCTATCACCGTTGTCAGAATGTGGCGCAAGCACTTATCGCTACATTCGGGGAATGTTTTCTAGGGGACATTCTTAGAACGTTCCGAGAATAACATAGAATCAACATTAAAATATCCTAACAAGGTTCTAAGAACGTTCTTAGAAGATCCAAAAGCTCCTGTAACTTTCTTGAAATGTCGCAATTTTAGGCAGGGGCATCCTTTCCATCGGCTCAGAACGTAGCGTGGGTACATCGCTGCATTTATGGAACATTTCCTGAGGACTTTTTACACAGATTCCACAATTACGGCTTGCTTAGGCTACAGCCCCAATGAGCTGCACTACATATATGGATGTGATGATGCTCCTCACAGGGCGAGGTTTAATTAATCGAAACAGAATTTTAGAAGGTGCAATCAACAGCTTACCACTTTCCCAGCGCACCTGCCTGAGCACGTACTAATGACAGTTTAGTCCTACCTGTCACTTGCCAGCTTCTTTCATTTAAAATGTGCTGTGTACAGAACCGATTACTCACTCCGAGCTTAAGAACAGATACACATGGCATCCCACATTCAAGCGGGTCATACCTTTTTAAAGTTTCATATCCCAGTTACTAAAAATCCGGTCCATTCAAAACTGCCCCTCTACATACGCAGTGAGTGCCAAGTTCATTATCAAGTTTTAAAAACCATTGCTTTTCTCCTACACCTTACATCACATTCCTCGGTAGACATAAAACTAATCCCTTATGCTAAGCTTTCAGAAGCTCCTTAATTTGCATATTTCTGGCGTGAGAGCTCCGTAAAATTGGCTTCACCAGCGAAATTTCTAGGAATGTTCGCAAACGAACGTATCCAAGAATGTTGTGCATATGATTGTTCGAAGGGGAACGTTCCGAGAACATCGTGCATACGAACGCTTGCCAACAAACGTTCATAGAATGTTGAGCAGCCTACCTTGTAGGGAATGTTGGCATACGAACGCACCTAGAACACGAACACCTACTGGTGTTTTAACGTTCCTTCAACATTCAGAACACCCCGGAACGTTCGCACAACATTGTGTGCTACTTGGGTATGAGGTACCCTAGGTGTCGTTCGGTCGTCGCTCCGTTGTTTGTATTTCTTTTAACCATGCATGAGATACCGATGCGATCACCTCCGGTGCACTGGCGGTTCCAGATCCACGCCATCATGAACAACGCTGACGCAGACGCTGTGGTGGCGTCTTCGGGCGTTCGGGTGGAGTTCAACACCAGGAGGTTCGCCATCGACTGAAAGGCGGGAGCTCTTCTACCGCACGGAGGTCCAGAGCAGGGCGTACGCCAGAGAAGTGAACGAGGCAAGTCCATAGGCCTCCTGCTTTGCCCAGGAGGCGCTGCGAAAACCGGCTGGCAGCGCCCCTACGATTTGTTTAACGGTATTGGGTGGTACAAAGTTGCGCATTCGAATTTGTCCCGCGTGAAAACGTTAGCCGGCGGCATGAATTTCCCCCTTGCGATTGTCGTACGGCATGGAATCGAGCCAATTTCTAACGTGAAAAGCTTCTTTCGTTCCTCGATACTTCGCAAAGAGAATAAACTCGGCGATGCAAGCTGTATCTACGCTGTACAAGAAGCCGCAAATTTATGTGTCGGCATGCCATCAGTAGATGTTAAAGGAGGTTGTTTTCCCCAACCTCGATGGACCTGCCTTGAAGTTGCCGTCGAGGATCGGGGGACCGTGGATGAAGCTATAGCTGCTGGAGGGCTGGATCCGTCGGTGGTGATGCAGAGGCGACCGACAACTCGGAGGGTTAACGGGATCAACAGAACTTTACTTCGATAAAAAAAAAAAGAATCAAACAGTTACATAAAAGACAAGTGCTAACTGTAATAAACTGCCGCGCACGGCTTACAGACTGCACAGACGCCTCGGCGTCGGATGGTCCTACCGCGCACGGTAAGGACGGCGACTACCTTGTAGCCGCGAAGACGAAGACGCTGTCGCGCACGACAGGTAACGCGGCGCACCGCGGGGAGCTGAACGTGAGTGGGGTCGCTCACGAGCCCGTTCCAAAACTCAAAGATTCCCTGTCCGGCCAGGGTCTAAAACAGCGTGCTCGAACCCATCCAGGCCAATCAGGGTTCGGCCCTGGTCCCATTGGCTAGAGGAATCAAACTACAACGCCTACACACAACGCACTTTCGACCAATCGGGTGAGAGGTCATTGCTCCGGGAGTGAACCAGAAGCCAAGCCTTGGTTCTCAGAAGCGGAGGATAAAATACGACTTACGGCTTTCCTATCTGCCACAGAAGATACACATTCGCGAACGGAGAGAACCACCGAGACATGTCGGTTCAGGCACTTCTATGCCACCGCGGAAGGCCGTTGGCAACAAAGTAAAAAGTAAGGCACGCCAGGCATATGCAGAATATATGGGGAGCGCCTGGTCCCCGGGCGTCACGGAAGAGTTCCGAGACAAGACTCCGAGAGCTCTGAAGCACTTTGTCTCCCAGCAAACGACCTGGCGACCGGTGACGTGTTAATGTCTCGGCCGTGGGTTCCCCCGGCAAACCTTTACGTCTGGCCCCACGTCTCAGGGTCAAGGGGTAGACGCACGCGGCGCTGAGACAGCAGCCTCTTGTCGGCAAGTTAAGTGTTTTCACGTGGGTTCGAAAACCGGGGTTCCGCATGAAATGCAACGAAGAGGGTGACATGCCTGCGGCCATTTCCCCGATACCAGGAAAAGCTCGTAAACAAGCAGAACTCCAACTTGTAACGGCACGGGACCCCTTGAAACGCGACACTCGACTCCCAAAGCGCCTCCCCATTCCCGACCGAAGCGCCGCGTCAGGCGGCTAAACAAAACAGAGCGGGGTATGCCGTCCTGTCGGTCGAAAAAAAAGTAATAAATAAAGGCATTAACAGCGTTACACCATCACTCGCAGAAAAAAACAAAAAAAAAACAGCGAGTTTCTTATGATGTCGAGCTTGAGGTGACCATTACGAGATACGTCAACGCGCCTTGTAAGCGAAAACTCCCAAAACTGCAGTCCCTCCGCACAGCCAAGGCTATCAGCTGATGATTAACCTTGAAAATGCACGAAAGCAGACGCAAGCGATCGAACGTCGAACAGCCGAGCACATCATTCTCACTACTACTACAGTAGTAATAATAATAATAATATTATTATAATAATAATCTTTATTTGCAGAGAGGTTTACCCCGATTGGTTTGCTCGCTGCCAGAACGGAAAGGCGAAAGCCCGTACGCTTGTGCGTCTGCTAGTCAACCACCCGGTGCAGGGAAAAATCAAAGGACTACACGCTGCCTCTTGAGCTCTTGCAGCTTTTCTTGCATATCTGCGTTGTAAGCTTCACGCAACATAAGATCAGCAGTAGCTTTGCCTTCAGGACACGCTTGCTTCCCTCTGTGGCGTGTTGGTGCGCGCGCATGCTTCATGGAGTTCAATCGGATGTTCGTAAAATTCGCATGACGCACATTTCGATGCGTGCCACGGCCGCTTGATCGAGTGGCCGATACTCTGGGCAGAAGAACATGGAGTGCGAGAAAAAGAATTCTCGCTTGCTCAGTGTGCTGGGCGGCTAGTATCGTTCTCCTCCGCTCGACTTCGCACGGTTTCTATGGGAATCTGTAGACGTTCAGACGGTTCACTCAGGGGTTCTTCCAGTTCTTGACAGTTGACGACGCAACATTACCGTCGACGGCGACGTTTCGAACGCATCGAGGGCGCACTGCTGGCTCCCGGTTGCGACGTGCTTCGACGAAGGACAAATTACTAGCTTGCGGCGAGCTCGGGTCCCCAGGGTAACGTTGTGCGTTGGCGACTACTGGGTGGCATATTTGGAGTCGTGACCACGCGAACGCACAAATAACAGCAGCGTGCAGTGAGAAACAGCCGCCCGAACAAGATTGCTATTGTGCGGGGCCGCGTGGACTTGTACTACTCAGACACTCTATCACCCGCCACCGGAGGGCACCACGATACGTTCAAAGCTTCAGCGCAGGAGGCCTATACCCTCGAGACAGTGCATGTTCCCACAAAAGGCTTCGATTGTCTGCATAGTCATACAGTGTTGCTGTCAGCTGACAGACACGCTTGCAGATTAATAAAGGGGAAGACGGTGACGGGGAAAAAAATTACGAACTTATACAATAGTTTGTTTTTGGGAAGGGTGTTGTTCGCTTTCTGCGTGGGTTCCATGTGCTAACCAATTATTTCCAAAACGTTTCAAGGCTTGTTAAACATGTTTGTTAAAAGATGTTTAATTGTTTGCTAAGTGTGGTTTGTTAAAAATTGACGTCTGAAACGGGTATAGTCACCTGCATCATTTAAAACTTCGTTAGTATCTGCTGGGGGACTTGCGCAAAGGATATGAACCACAAACTGTTGACATTTGCTTCAGCTTCCATTTAAACATCGATGAAAGGAGTTCCCATAACCTAAACCCCGGGTCATTTCGCAGCTGGATGCCGAGATCGCACGTCTGAAGAAGCTCTTGGGTGAACCAACTTCCACAGAAGCATCGTCTGATGCCAACTCGGCCAAGGTGAGCGTAAGATACCATACCCACAGTAACTTCTAAAAAAAAAAAGTTAGGCCCATTTTCAAAAGATTCATTTCAATGAACCCACGAGCTCACATGTTTGTGCTAACTGTGATTAAGATATGGAGTTTTAGAATAGGGGGCCCCAGCGTTTTGGGTCCCTTGAACCTTTTGGGGCATCGCAATGCGCATAAGCTCTGCGCATGCTCTGTGCGACACCCCCAGCTGCTCGGGGGACCGTCTGGAACTTGTGCAGAATAGAGTGCTGGATGTACTGCTTATAGCTGTGTGAACATAAAATGCCAGTCAAATCCATAGAGAATAATGTATGCACAGGGTGTTCCACATAGTTTTTGTAAAAGTTTAAAAGTATTTTGGTGCATTTTAGAACGACGAAACCAAAGGAATAAGATTTGCTCATTGCTTAAAACGAGCCAGGCATTCTTTTTTTTTTGTATTTTGCCCAATTAAATAAAGTATTAAAGATTTGTTAATGAACTTTTGAAATATTCAATTCAGAGCAAAATTTTCAATGACAAAGCTGTAGAGCGTCCTCAGAAACATCCAATTCAGTGTTTTTTAATGAAGAAACCTCTAATAAATTTTATGGGCTTAAAAAAATGAAAGACGCTTACAGTCCCCTGTAACGCCGAATTAGAGTGCAGCTCTTGAGGAGGAGGAGTGGAAAGGTACGGTGAGGAGGGCATGCCCCTCCTTCTCATCCGTACCCTCCTCCTCCTCCTCTTCTGCCATTTAGCAGATAATTTTCGCTAAATTTCCCGCTAAATTTAGCGGGAAAAATTCCTCGATAAATTTAGCGAAATTTTCTTGTTAAACATAGCGGAAAAAGCTTCCCAGCTAAATTAAGCGTGGAAAAATTCCCCGCTAAATTAAAGGGATACATCAACGAAATATGGAAATATACCCGTCGTATGCAAAAATAGGTTGAATGTGATCGACAATATCCCTAAATGACAATCGCACGTTTGTATTTTGAGCCTGGTGGCAGTATTTTTCGTCTCTAAACGGCCCACTCTGGCAAGCGCTCGGAGAGCAGCCAGCGGAGATCACGTCAACATCCCCGCAATCGTGACGTAGTTCGTCTCGGGACGTGAAAGCTGCGCCAAGTCTGACGTCGAGAGGTTGACCTAGTCGTTCCAGCCACCGAAGCGGCTGCTTTGCACAAATTTTGAGTGACGGGTTAATCTTCTATAATCTTGTAGAGGGACAATAGCGACTTTTGGGACACACAAAAGAAATTCTTGGGGAGAGGGGAATTCCTACTTCCCCTCTTCTCTCAGAAGGAGGCCGGAGGCGAGAGTTATCGTCACTACTCCGTCAAAATTCCTAGACGGACATTACAAACGAGGCGTCAGCGACATCCACCAGGTGCTCTTTGCTAATCGTCAATTACGTTTAAAAAATCCTTTTCGTTACTTTTTTTAACAAGGTATTGGTGTGTCCGATGTGATACTTCTCCCTTAAACACACACAGACCAAAAAATAAGCGCCGAATTTCGTTGTATTATCCCTTAAAAAAAATTCCACTCAAATTTATCGTTGAAATTTTCGCCGCTAAATTTAGTAGAAAATTTTCGGCTAAATGTAGCTGGGAAAATCCCGCCAACATAGCGGGAAAATTTCCAGCTAAAATTTGTGAAATTTTTTGCTAAATTTAACGGGGAATTTTCCTTGCTAAATTTATCGGGAAACTTACTGTTAAATTTAAGCGGGAAGATTTTGCCGCTAAATTTAGTGGGGAAATTTTTCTCGGCAAATTGAACGAGAGCTATTTCGCCAGAATTTAGCGGGGAATATTTTCGGCTAAATATAACGGGGAAATTGTTCCGCTAAATTGGTAGTGGGAAATTTTTCCCGGGGAATATAGCGGGGAATTTTACCGCTAAATTGAAAGGGGAACAGTTTCGCTAAATTTAGCGGGAATTTTTTCCGCTAAATTTAGCGGGAATTTTTTCCGCTAAATTTAGCGGGAATTTTTTTCCCGCTAAATTTAGCGGGAATTTTCTTCCGCTAAATTTAGCTGAATTTTTCCGCTAAATTTAGCGGGAATTTTCTCGCTAAATTTAGCGGGAAAATTTTTCCGCTACATTTAGCGGGAATATCTTTTCAGCTGAATTTAGAAGGAATTTTTTACCAATAAATTTATCGGGAAATATTTTCCGCTATATTTAGCGGAAATTGTTTCACAAATATAGCAGGGAAAATTTTCCGCTAAGCTTACCGAGTGAATGTCTTCCACTAAATTTAACGGGAAATTTTCCCATAATGCAACGCGCGTGTGACAACACTTGTGACGTCATCGCGCGGACGCCATTATGGAACGCCCCATAATGCAACGCGCGGTTACGCCGACGCCGTCAAGCCGGAAACGGGCGCCTAAGAGTTGCGCTCTCAAAAATAAACGTAAACTAAAAGAAAAGAACGTGACTTTGCATTTTTGGCGTTTTGTATTGCAACGCTCTCAGCCGTGGCTTGAATAAACTAGGCACGCATGCTGAATAGAGCACTGTCGACAAGGCGCTGTTGACACATTCGCGTTTTTAATGCGAAAGTATTAAATGTCTCATGGAGTGAAGCCGGCGAAAAACGGCACTCTAAATACCCAGTGGCTGAGCGAAAGACACCTAAATTCCCATTGGCTGAGCGAAACGGCACCTCAATTCTCCTTCCCAATAAAACACAAGGAAAGCACAGCAATGCTATACGGTCACGAATGTCGTCATGAAGCCGGCGGGGTTCACCGTGTCTGCGCAGTGGAGGTGCGGGATGTCACCGCCGGAGCGATCATGTGCGAATGGAAGACGTGGCATGCTGCTTATAGGGCGCCGAGTGTATGAATGCTTTGCTCCACGTAGGCAATCTTAAGTGTGTCCTCAATTTTTTTTTCCTCTTTATTATTTGCGAATTTTTCTTCAAGTATCTTGAAGCCCGGAAAAACAAACCGTGTTAAAGTTTTTTTTGTAAAAACAAACAAAAACACAACAACACTGAATCGGATGTTTCTGAGGACGATCTACAACTTTGGCATTGGCGCTCTAAATTGAATATTTTAAAAGTATATAATTAATCGTAATTAATTAATTAACTGGGCAAACTACAAAAAGCCTGAATTGTTCCAAACAATGAACAAACCTATTCCTTTAATTTCGTCTTTCTAAAATGCACCAAAATATTTTTTAAACTTTGCCTAAATTAATGTGGAACACCCTGTATATAAAAAAGACATGTGTCCACCCATAGCCTTCTCTATACTCACAAAGCTTGGCAGTTCGACGACGGAGCCATAGAGTGCCCGGTTGCAGATTTGGAGCGCGAGGATTTGGTACACGCAGATCATTTCTCGGGCACCTGGTCGTCAGCGCACAGCATTGGCAATGGCGAGGACCCGAAACATGGCTTTCGAACCCGACGAAAGCGAAGCGGTAGCGCGAGGAATGCGAGGAAGAAGTGACTCGCGCCGCCGCAGCGGGCGCCCGTTACATGGAGTCTCCTCTCATCCGTTGCTGCCGCTCTGCCGTTTCACTTTCGACGGACGCATCTCGTGGCGGTCTGCCAGGCTTTGTCAGTATACTAGAGGCTATGGTCCACCGCATTCACTGTACTCTCAAAGTGAACATAAGTGAAATGGACTTCTGCTTGACTATATGGCGAGCAATTGTTTCAAAATATGCCTTTGGCGCCTTGAACGACGCAAGCATGGGCCTGCCAATGAGAGGGCAACATAAAGATCGCACCGGGAACGCGGGAGAATGATGCAGCCGAGCACGCGCGCCATCGGTCGAGGTCGGGGGAAAGCAAATGCACGTGGCGCATTTGGTGGGTAAACGAGCGCACGAGGCGCGCAAGAAGCCGACGAGCTTGCTCGCCGTATTGTCACTTCGCGCTCTCGGCAATCCTGGTGGTGCTGCTCCACCAATGCTTCGGCGGCCCTGCGGAGAAGCAGCCCAACAAGGCGGCTCACGGTGCTATTAAACTCGGTGCGCATTTTTCTGCGCGACATTGCACAGGTTTCTTCAACGTAGACGCGGTCCCGCACTGCTGTGCGAACCTGTAAACATTTCATCCCGCTTAAAGGTCGACGAGCAGCCAGAAATGAGGAAACTTTCCCTCAATTGCTCCTTTCCCATCGCCGAAAGGGAGACGCTCCCCTTTTGGAATGGAGGAGCTCAAAGATCCGCTCCTTTGGGGAGAGAGCGAGGAAGAGAGGGAAATGGGTGAAGAGAAGGGAACTGGGAACCGGCTTTCTGCCCGGCAGAGAGACGATTCTGTAAGTCGCCCTTGAAGCGTTCTTCTTCGAAAAATCCGAGAAAGCTTGCCTTTTGCAGAGAGATGCTTTTCTCCTTAGGCACCAGTACAGTGCCAAAATTGCAGATCAAAGCCGGCCGAAACGCACCGACTTTTCGTAATTTCATTTTAATGGCGCCTGCTTAGGAATAATTCAAACTACTTTTTATTTTATGTGTTAAGATGCGGCTGTTACAAATAGCACAACAGAATAGCGGCCGGCGGACTATGTTTGAACACTGTTGTTGTAATGTCCAAAGCCAACACCACCAGTAAATAGAACCAATCAAACACAATGGAGGTATCATAGTGAAGCACTAGATTAACAAGGCGCTCATATTCCAACTCGTTAAAACTTAACTCGCCTTTGTTACTCGTGTCGTCGGCCATGCTGCGGGATGAGGCATTGGTGTGTATATGAGAGACCGCCATAATATTTACAGATAACTTTTAAACTTAGACAGAATTACATGCTGTATTATTGTCTACATGAGGAGGGTTCTGCTCTTAGCATGTGCAGTAGAGTTATCGTCGATTCATATTGTATTCCTCACAAACCGTATGTGCTTGGCCCAAGGACCACGTCCGTCTAGGCATACTGGTGAGCATTGAAACAGTGTATGTCGCACGTCTCACAAGTTGTTCCACAATAGGTGGCATTCACTGGCGGCCATAGCAGAGTCCGTTGCTGCTAAGCGCGAGCTTACGATGAGCTTTCACGACGCTTTCTCAACGTGCATTACACACCACAAAGAGTGTAGTTCTCAAAAGATATGTGGGGGCTTGTTCCGAATATGCACTGAGAACACTACGGTCAAATATGGCGCCCAGCGGATACCACCTATGGTGAGCTAAACAGTATTCAAATGTCTCTCACTGATGTTCATGTTCCTTTGCTCGCCCCAAAAAACGCTGCAGTCGGAAAGCCCCCTGTCCCCTCCTTCTGGGAGCGTTTCAAGCGCAAGCGGGCATCCCTGGAGTCCGAGGGCATCTCAGCAATCACCACAGCGGGTGCCACCACGGCCTTTTCTTCTCCCGGACCTCCTCCACACCGATTCCGAAACCCGTACTCCCCACACCCCGCAAAGATCCACTCCGTCATCCACGCAGGCATTCCAGAATCCCCGCTGTCCATTCCAAGCACCAGGACACTTCTCCAACTCCGTGCAGAAGACCTGCTTCCCAAGCGACCAGAGGGAAAGTCTCCACGAGGCTTGCCGCGGCTCAGGAGCAGTCTTCCGGCCATCGCAGCGCTGGATGACGCGAGCGGTCCAGATGACCCGTTGTCAAGGATGGTCATGGGCCATGCCGGCTCCTTCCCGGCCCTCAGGTCCTCCCCAAGCTCCGAAGGCATCGAGGACAACGACGAAGAGGACGGCGGTTTGCGACTCGGTGTACCAGTCGGTCGAGGTGGTCGCGAACGGCGGGAGCACCACGGACGAGTACCGGACAGTGTCGTCAGACGACGACACATACGTGAGTTGCCGGACTTTCAACCGTGGTTCGTCGTCGACGCTCGCCAACTGGTCCCCGGCGTGCTTCGAGCCTGCCGTGGCCGGAGAGCTCGGAGTCCTGGAGGAGATGAACGACGACGATTCGTCGGTCGCCACCACGCCGGTGTCTCGGAACATTCCTTCTAGGGACAATGCGTCGAGGGAAGAGACGTCCCGGGAGGCATCTGAGGAAGATGAGGCACAGGGTGTCTCCAGGGAGGTGCTGCGGGCTCAGCGCGAACATTTCTTAAGACAACTAGAAGCGGCAGAGTCCGTGGACGTCTGACGACTTGCTGTGGGCTCGCAGCCCGTTACCTGGTTTGTGTTTGAGAGAACGCTTTGGTAATATCTGCTGGGTGTTTAGAGGTCCGCATGTATTACGAGAATGTTGCATTCATGATGACCCTTTTGTTACCCGTATGGGCAATGCTTTGCTAACTATTGTCTAGCGTACATGCTGACCCAACTGTGTTTACGACTGTTGATCATTAGAATTGATGCACACAAAATTGTGCTATCATTTAATTGTTATTGTATAGGTATATACATCTATTGGGTAAGGCTCATGTGGTTCTATAGAGCGCGCAGTTTGTTTGAAAATGGACAGGTCCTATGGCATTAATTGTGAAGTCTGAAACGGTAGACAAGAACCGAACACAACAAGCAGGGTGATAGATGTGAAATATGCGACACTGAAATGGGGTCATCGAACACATCACTGTCGGTGTTTTAAAGAGCTTTCGTCGGGAATGAAATTGATGTACATTCCATTGCAGGTTTCGTAAACAACGTCGTAGGGATGCTCCAGCAGTCTTTGTGCTCTAATTGCTTGGAGCTTCGGAGTGTTAGGAATGACTTGGCTGTCGCTGTTTATGTAATACTAGTACTATCCCAGGCGAAAATTTTCAACTGGGACTAGTTGGTCCCAGTTGCAACTGGTTTATGGAACAATTTCAGTTACAACTGGTCCCAGTTGGAGTTGGTCCCAGTTACCGCTGGTGCCAACTCCAGCGACAATGAAACACGGCACAAAATGAAAGGTTGACAAGTCTTTATTGTCAAAAACTTAGAGAATAAAACTAAATAATAGGTTCGGTGACGTACACGCTCCGGGTTTAGCCACTTGCTTGCGACGACTGAGTCGCTTTTCCAAAGGTAGTATTCGTGAGATGAAGGAAGATCGGCCGCTGGCGTCTTTTAGTGAAGACGTCCTCAGCTTCTCTCCCCATCGCGTGAAGAAAGGTGCTCACCCTTGTTCCCGCCTTGCGCAGCTGAAGTCCTGACAGGATGCGGTAGCGCTCCCACCTTGCGATCCAACATTTCCAATTGCCTCTGTCACAACAGTCGAACATTTTCGAGGTAGACCTCCCGCCATTTTCGCCATTGTGCTCTCCGCGGCGGTTTTCTCTCCCGTCCGGTCTTTCCTGGGTGCCCTCCGATCGCTGAACCGCATCTTTCCATCCTCGAAGTTCACCGCTGCCGCCACGGTGTGTGTACAGTTGGGTCCAAAGAAGCGCAGCTGTAGTTTTGACATTTTCATAACGACGCAAACTTCGGTGATGGCGACCCTTCTCTACCGCGTCGCGTCTTCTACGGCGCGTCGTCCGTCCGACTCCGGCGCCGTATAGGTAGCGCCATCTGTCGACAGCGCGTACCACTAATCCGCACCCGCGTGCCAGGGCGGCCGGCTTGCTCTGATCGGCCAAAAGATAAATTTATTTATTAAGAAAAAAGGAAAAAAAAAATACTGTAGGTATTTAAATAAATGTTTTAATACATTTTAATAATGCACTAAATGTGCATTAGGTAAACACATTTTATGTCACTAATTATATTTTCAAATTAAAAGAAATTATTTAGTTAATTAAAATTTTATTATTTTTATAAAATATAAATGTACCTATTAAATAAAAATTTCCCTATTTGTATAAATCTAAAGATGTAAGTGTTTTTAGTTTTCTTTATTAGCAAAGGTCAATACACCCCCAACTTGTCAAAATTGTTGCCCCGTGCGAACTGGGAACGGGAAAACCATTAGAAGTCCGACTGGGAATTGCTCCAACCAGTTACTTCCCTAACTGGTCCCAGTTCACTCCATTCCCAACTGGGAGTCAAACCAGTTGACTCCCAACTGGGAATGGTTCAAACCAGTTGACTCCCAACTGGGAATGGATCAAACCAGTTGACTCCCAACTGGGAATGGTTCAAACCAGTTGACTCCCAACTGGGAATGGTTCAAACCAGTTGACCCCTCAGCTGGTCCCAGTTGGACTCCTATTGGTCCCAGTTGATTCCCAGTCGGGACCAGTTAGTCCCAGTTGATTCCCAGTTGGGACCAGTTAGTCCCAGTTGAAACCAGTTGAGATGCCAACTGGTCCCAGTTAGAAATTTTCGCCTGGGATCCTAGACCAACCTAATGCTTCCTAAGCCCCTGTTGTCCAAGACTGCCCATAACAAATGAATACAAACCTAAGATGCTCGTTTTCATTGCGTAGGATTATAGGCAGAATAATTGTTGGACGTTTGAGCATCACAAGAAATCTTTGAATTTTGAACCGTGCTGCAATTTATCAACAAAGTGCATAATGGAATTGTCATATCCTCACATTTACAGCTTTCAAACAACAGAGCTTAATGACATCATTTGCTGAATGAGTGAAACTGTCCCTTATCACTAGACATCTCACTCGTTTTCTTGGATTATAAGCAGCAAAGTGAAGGCTACTCATCTGACGAGTCTTCTGACACCTAGCCTGCCTTTGAACTCCATTCTCACGTACAGCACAGTGCTAACTCAGTGCCAAATTAAGTGCTGTGTCAGTGCTGACTTAGCAATAAGTTTAACACCAGTTCTGTAACAGTTGAGAAGGAACATTTACCACTGACAGTGACCTTTTACATTTCATACCTGGAAAGTCAAGGCAAGGATGTGTCCCATTGCTTTTAATTCCGGTGACTTGTGCTGGTCTAAGAACAGCAAATTCCACGATGAAGTGATAAACGCCATTGAAGCATCTCTGAAGAAGCACCAAACTTGTAATTTTAGGCGCGGAGTAATTACCGCTTACAAAAGTAGGTAGAAACCTAAGGGCAAACGACAACAAACCATTGCTTTCATTAGACACTTAGGAAACAAGTGCACTAGCACCACCATGCGATCCCATGTAAAACTTTCTTTATAATCACTTATTGACTGCTGAGAAATTGCACCTAAAAGGTAGTGAATATCGCTACATCAATGCATCGAGCGTTTCAGTTGTCACGCCCCAGGTAATAAGAAAAAATTCTCAATGATGGAAGAAAGAAAAGTCAGCGCTGGTTGGATCAGCACTGCATTGCATATCAGAACCTGGCTTTAGATTCCAAGTACTGCAGTCATGTGCAAAACCTTTATAAAAAAGCAGTCTTTGACAGACCTATTTGGACTTTCTATTCAGTTCCTTGGCTCCTCAGTGACTTATGTTCGTTTCTCGGTGACTTCCTTTAATTTTGCCGAAGCCAGCTTTGGCTTGTCAATTGCTCATTTCTCTTCACGCTGTCATAACAAATCTACGGTAAAATGCCAAGCAAGCGCCCAGTCAAAATTTGACGATAATCGCGAAAAAAGGGAATGGGCACATGTGAGGTCATCAATTTTATTCATATATGTACTGTGCATATTTTTTCAGATTTTTCAAATTTTGGGGGTGGGCGCGCTTAGTTGCGGAATGGACGGATGCATGGTATTCTACGGTACATGGTAACAAATGGTACTTGTGGAGCTACCATTGCACGCACCACATTACTACATGCAATCTGCGAAACAAAGCAGGACTAATGCTGAAGGCCGACCCCTAGATTCATTATCCTCCACTGTTTATATTACAATGTCTTTGAAAACCAGCCGAAACAACCGCATAAGCAATTCGCCATCTTAGAATTAAAAAAAGACAAAGGCTTAGTCGGTCCCCTCTGAATCTCGACAACACACAACAAAACCTCCCAGGTCAGACACATCTGCAAAGTCGTGTCCACAAAGGTCCATCAAACGAGGTCTGATATCCACCACTAAGAAAGGCCACAGAGTATGTTGGCATCTGGCAAACTGGGTGCGAGAGGGATGCTGGACTCTGGTTGACAGACCAATGGACAGGGCTTAAACATTTCCTGAAATTAGGTCTTGCTGAGTGCCGATGAAGCTTATGCCCTATATTGGGCGCCCCTTAACTTGGACACACTCCCAAGTCAGACAGTCCAAGTGCACACCACTAGTGTCAGAGTCCGGGAAGTCTCACTGTGTATGAATTACCAGGATTTTTATATCACCGACGTTTTTCAGTGGCTCAGTTTCCTTTGTGCTTGCTAACCCTATAATCTCCCCACTGGTCTAGCGCTAGTATAACTGTTTTAAACATATCACGCCATACAACCTTCTCCAAAACGCAAGTTAAATGTAGGGAAAGAAATATCTCAACCACAGAAGTGTACTGGGATCAATAGTATCCATGCTATATACATCACTATCGAGCTTCTACCATCCTTGTCAGGAATGTCTGCCACTCTTGCAAGTGATCATTTGTATGTAGCTCCTTCTAGACCTATCACATGTTCGTTTCTCCTACAGGTTTGCACTGATGTGTCAAGTTAGACTGGAGGCCAATGAGCACAAATAATGTACAAAGCTAAATAGTTACCAAAAACAATCGATGAAAATCTTGTCAAATTCAAGCTAACCACAAAGAGTTGTGTTTCCTACTGTGTAGATAACCATACATTCAAGTTACACATCTACAAAAAACGCCACAAATTCTTATTTTCAGTGTGGTTCTTGCAAACTGCAAGGTACTATGTGTTAATGTTTTCAAATGTTGATAGGTTTACATGTTAGCAGTGGCTACTATAAATGCGGTAGTCTCCATGACCCAAATGTGTGTGATGTGCAAGTACGAAAAGCTGATCGTGTAACAGCCCAGTATGCCAAACCCAAAGTGCCTTGTTAGAAACTGTCAGTTTGTAATGTCTCCCAGTCTTTTTCAGCCTAAATGCACTAGCACTCCATCAGGCCCACTGCTTCAGGAACTTGCCATTGACAAGGCCTTTAAGGGAAGTAAATCTTTTCCAATCGCTGAATATGCAACAAATTCTGTGCAATACTTCAGCAATTTAAGAATGTAAAATAACACTACTACGTTATCAAAAACGAGAGCTCCTGAAATGGTTAAGAAAGGAGCAATTGTTGTGAGCAGGAACAATAACAAACACCAATACTGGCTCCTCAGCTCAGCAGCTGAACTGACAGGGCTCATCAACGCGAGGTTCAGCATAAAATGAGGTGTCAACAAAAACTGATGAGGTGCCAAGCTTGGCTTACCTTACAACTGAGAGATCCTAAAGCTTTGCATAGTATTTAAGCAACCTGGCATCTTCAAGCTGCAGAAACAATGGGACGATCATTTGCAAAGGTACGCAGCCCACAGCTCCAAAGTAAGACATACTTGTTTTGACAGTACAGCTGCTGAAACTAGTATGTATATGCACCAAACTTCCGTACTATTGTCAAAGCAGAGACCCTTACCGCATACTGAAGCAAACTTAGCAAAGCAAACCGCATACTGAAGCAAACACGCGGAAAAGCATGCTCAGAAATGTAATGCAGTATTATGTATCAATCTGTCAGGTGAGCTTCTGTGTACTTGCTAGGGACCTGCAGCAGAAAAGAAAAAGTGTGATTGTGACACATGTGTTTAGGACTTCTTTACCAGAAACAAGAATATGCCACATCCTGCATTGAGTCATCTGCTCATCACATCAAGCAATAAGAGCACAAAAACGCATTGCAGCAAATTAGTGTTGGGTATAACCTGATGTTGGCATATCTGCTGTACTACCATGTTTTCCACCTTGTCTGGTTTAGCTCATGTTGAGTGTTTACCCAAGAACGTAAAGAAAGTTGACTGCTGCTGCTAACTGGTAACATGTTACCCTACCACAAGGGTCAGAGTGCATTCCGCTTATTCTACCGTATAGTCTGGAAGAGACAAATGCACTGGCTACCAGTTATTTCAAAACAGATACCAGTAATCAAAGTGGTGATTTGATTTTAGGAAAGGTTCTGACGAGACATTGTTTACATTAAAATAAATAAATTGCATAGGAAAGAACAGCGGTGCATCAAATAACAATGGCTTTAGAGATATTCAAGTCAATAAATTTGGCATTACATTACCGATGTCCCCAATTCTTAGCAATAAACCAGTGCTTACTGTTTTGTGGTTCCACCTGAAAATGTAGTACCCCATTTTTAAGACATGAAAGACGGTTGCTTCACATAGTTGGCATATCCTTGTTGCTTAAAGGGATGCTGAACCGAAATTTGGATTTCACGAAATAAGGTAGCGGGAGTGTTCAACGGGGCACCACAAACCCCAAAACACCACTCATAAAGCGATATATCGAAGAGACGGCCGTATTTTTGTAAAATAAGGATACGATTGAATGACAATCGCGACGTCGTGGACGTTTTTGGCCTTGTTCAAGCGCGCTCTTCTTTCACAAAAATACGACCACCAGTTGGAGATATCGCTTTATGAGTGATGCTTTCGGGCTTGTAGCGCTCCCCCCCCCTTTCCCTAGCGCTTCCCCGTTATTTTCTGAAATCAAAATTTCGGTTCAGCCTCCCTTTAAGCATCAGTATGATACTGGATTGAATCCTTTGGACCTTGTACTGAACTTGTGTTTCTCAAACCTTTGCTACACCATTGACATGGCTTATTAGGGAGTTTTCGTAGATCGTTTCCGCTGTCCCACAACGCTCTCCGCAACCAGCTACGCTAGCCGGAACTCTGCAGTCAAGGCCATCGGCGCGCCGGCGCAGTAGCGGCTGCTTCGTTGCGGAGGGCTTAGCGGAGGGGGAAACGCGGTCTACGAAAACTCCCTAATAACTACTGATATGAACCGCTTACAAGGTAGAATGCTTGCAGGTGACATCCTTAGCTGAGCTAAGAAAGCGAAATTCGGAGGTTTTACATGCCAAATCAACGAAGGGCATCTGGCCCGCCTTAGCGAAGGACTGAGGATTAATTTCGACCACCTGCGGATCTTTTGAAGCGCAACCAAAATCTCGATTACACGCCGCTTTCTCCACAATAGGCCTCCGTCAGATTGCGGGCCCCTCGTCTTCAGTGCCAGCAAATGTGCGAGCATGTAGCTTTGCAAGTGCCTTTCCTGCACGAGTGCTCATGCATTAGATAGCCCCGATTACAACTTGCGAGATGATGCATAATATTAAAGTCGGCCGATAAAAGCCATCTGACAAGAATTACCTACCAGACAAAAACTAGCAATCACCGGAAGACACTAGTCCCATGTATGTGCGTCCTCGGGATGAGCCAAAATCGGGCTGTGTCAGAACACCATGCGATGGGCAAGCAGCATCTGCTCTTTGTCGCCACTCGGAGGTGAGGAAAACGAAGCTAACTTTGAGGCGTATTGTGTAAGTCCATACATGCCCAAGCCATAATATGCATGTTTGCATAGCTCTTACCAGTCTCTGGAATGTGTCTCGCAGACACAATCCATTTCGTCATCTAAGAATATTGTGTACAAGCATTGGAAGCAAATGTCTATCGGTCATCAAACACGCCTCGTTGTCACTGTCTCTCTGACACAAAGCCGGGTTCGCCCTTGTAATTGACTTGAGAGAGCATCCGGTCAAGGTACCGACACTGCCGATCCAATGCAACTTCGAGTTTAGTGTTGGAGGGTTTTCGAGCAAGCCAGTCGGCTAACCGCAACCCGCGGCGTGTCTCCATTGACCAATAATTGTCTTTTTGTATGAAAACCAGAACCGGAGAATAGAACCCTGTTGTGATGTTGCTCGTGGTTTGTGCAGTTCTTTTGGTACCCTTCGGCAGAAAGCTTTTGGCACCAGTGTACCGGTACATTCTACGAAGGTGACAAGATGGGTAAATTCTGGTCAGAGTAAGTATTGTAAAAAGCACCTAAAGACGATCCATTTAGCAATGCGGTTGCCATCTTTCTTTCTGTTCCTGCAATATCTAACTGAATGTGACGGTCATCTACAAATGTGGTTACCATCATTCGTTTCGTTCCTGCAACATCTAGCACATGTGACGGTCATCTATAAGAGACCACCCAAGGAAAAAAAGGAAAAACTATTCGACCGCGTTTTGACAATTGTCAAGTTCACCCCTTCTGAACGAGTCGCGGATTCGCGACAAGCCAGTTATACGCATTCAATATACAGGTGCCTCCCTCCAAGTCATCGATGCCAACTGTCGCAAAATCGCAACATACACACCGCCATGCCGTAGCCACCTCGCTCCATTTGTTGCCGACGTAGTCCAGACGGTACAACTTTGTGCCAGATTCAACTTCTCCTGGGACATGCCAAACATAAAATATCAGACGACTAGCTGCTAGGACCCATTGCACGTTCCTATAATCCCACTAAATTTGTTTTGAAAATGGCGCGATAGTTTTGTGGATAAATTTATTCATGTGCGAGACGCTCGGATCCGCTCTGTTCGAAAATGCTGCCGCGTTTGTTGGGTCGGCGACGTCACCCGCCCAACGCGCAGCGTCCCACGCGAGTGCATGCGTTCAGCGAGGCGTCTGCGAGTGCATGCACTCGCAGACTTGGCTCTCATGGTGTCTCGTGCTCCAGCTTCCACGTTTACCTTCCGCGTTTTGAGCACGCGGTTTCGAGACGACGACGTCTACAACATCGCTCACTTCGTCGGAGTCTTCGACATTGATCGCAGCGGCGATGAGAGTGGTATTATCTAAAGATGCTAGAAGCCGGTCATTTTGACTTCGACCGGCTCGCGACCGGCTGCAGTGACGATGACCAGACCGTAAGGGATGAACTTGCCGTCGCCAGCGACGACCGCACACGTGCATGCAGGGTGGAAGATCAAAAGATCAAAGGGCAGGGGGGGGACGAGAGGGGACGAGAGCAAGGGTATGCGGAGAGCAAGTCCTCTGCTTCTTGCGTAGGAGTGCGTGACGTCAGAAGACGCCGAGCTCTGATTGGCTGATTGAAAAAATAGTGGGTAGACCCCAAGGCATCGAGCGTTGAGGTCTACCCACTATTTTTTTTCAATCAGCCAATAAGAGGTCGGCGTCATTCTGATGTCACCGCCACTCCTGAGCAAGAAGCAGACGACTTGCTCTCTGCATACGTTGGAGTAGCCGAGTAGCGTGGGAGTGTGCGATGGTGCCGTAGCGAGGCGAGCTGGGCCAGCACGGTGGCGCCTAGAATAAGAGAGCGTTCGACCAGATGTTGCCAGGCGCGTCGCCGAGCGAGCTCGTGCGTGGCCGAATGGTTAACGCTCTGGACTGTCACGCGGAAGGTCTAGGTTCGATTCCAGTGAGTGGAATGTTCTTTATTTATTCATTGAACGTAGCGTTCTCGTAAGTTCGAGGACATTCTCGTCTGGTCAAGTTCCGAATGTTCTACGCGCCGAAAGTTCTACGCCGAACGTTCCAAAACCCCAGGAGGATACGTAAGACACTCCGCATGGTGAGCGGAGTCAGTTTCGCCCCAGCGCTCGATCCAGCTGTTTGGCCGACATCGACGCCTGCGACGCTAGCCTTTTTTATATTTTGTTTTGGGCACAAGTTCCCCCATTAAGTCTTCAGTTTCGATAGTGATTTGCCGCCTCATCATTTGTCATTTGTGACAATATGATGATCACGTGATTTATGGGCACATTCTGCACCTACAGGGGTCTGCACCATGGTGTGACTAACTTGAGGAGTGTTGCCTGGTCACCACGCGAAAATGATCAACATTTGTAAATTGATTATTGCAATTGCTAGAGCTCTAAGAATGGCGAAACTTTGTGTTATAGCGAGTAACCTGCGAGCATTTGATTTCAAGAATAATCTACCGGTTTCAATTTTCATGTCCTAACTAAAGGGAGTTGTGAACCTGGTGAGGTTAGCGTTCGACCAAGTTCAACTTTCACGACCTTGAAACTCGAAGTTCAACAAAAATTCTACTGAAGTTCAACTTTCATGCGCATGCGCAAAAATTTTAAAATGAGCTGACAACCACCTGGCGGAGAAAAAGTGCAATATTTGTCGGATGTATTGGTTCAATGGTTCACTATACCAACTAACGAAAACATCAAAAGTAAAAATTTTTGCTTCTATATTGAGTAAACACTGGTAATCATTCTGTACAAAAATGAAATAAATTACTTTCTATTTTGTTGTTTTTCACAACTTGAAATGTTTATATAGAAGCCAGGCAACACTGTCCAGTGGGTTGTGTATGTAATATCGATCCATCCATCCATGTATGTGTTGCCAGGGAGCGGACGTGTTTTCGAGTTGTGGTCAACTTGCAAAACAAAGTGTCTTTTTTTTTCTTCATAATACTGCGGTTTTAAGGCGCACATAGTGTAAGAGCGGCAGATTTAAATAGCGGTGGGGTTGGGGAGCTAGCTTAGAGTAGGCGGCAGGGCGGGTCATTGGAACGTAGAATGCGGTCGGTCTTTGTGTAGTTTTCTGGCGGGCTTTTTTCTTTGTGATAGATGCGCGGTCTTTGGAGTAGCTAGGTGATCAGTAGAAAAGGCAGGAAGGTCAAGAGGGACCTCAACATGGTGGGAGTGCAGAGAGTGCAAGCAGTGGTGCCATTTTGAAGAAACTGACTTCGAGGGCATAGCTGACGCAGAGAAAAGTACATTTAATTGCCAACTCTGAGGAGATCGAGGAAGGCTTTAGAAGGCTAGATGGAGAGTGACAGGCTGAATTCGAAGAGATGAAGGTGGAACCGAAGGAAGAGCGGGAAAAGCAGGCCCTGCTCGAGACGCAGGTCGGTGAGTTGAAGAGGGGGAGCCTGAAGTAAGGTTGCAGGAGGCTTACCAAGGAATGTGAAGGCAAGCTAGAACACTTGGGGCTGAGCTTAACGAGGAAAGGGAGAAGCGGGCCAAACTTGAGCAGCAGGTGGAGGAGGTCAGCCAGAAGCGTGGAAGGCAGGGCTAGAAGAGCGAAAAGGAGTGCGACGATAGAGTGGAGCGTCTCATCGGTGTAATTAAGAAAAGAGAAGGGGAAGAGCGAGGATGGACAAACAATGATGGCAGAGTTGCAAGGTACTCTCAGAGTAGAGGTTGAGAAGAGGGGCAACCTAAAAGCACAGTGGGAAGAGATGAAGTGGGACTCGACAGCGCGAGTAGTGCCATACGAGCAAAGGGATAGCGAGCAGGGAGCCAGCAGTGCAGACACGAAGGACCTATACACCAGCTCATGTTTACAAACTAACCGGAGCGCCCCTAGCGGACGCCACCGGCGCCGCGCATGCGCGATGGAGTGTGGGCAAGAAGCTCGCCGTCGCCCATAAACAAACCATTGAAATATGCGATGTTGTCGGCGTCGGTGTGAGTCCCCTGCTTTTTCCGTTCGAATTGTTGATTCTACGTCTTCCTGGCAATGCCTGACTACTTGAGCGGCCTCAGCGAAATTACCGAGGCTCGTTTACACCGCAAAACTTCGCGTGAATAATGTGACATGCGGCGATTCATTCCGCGTGGACGCCGCAGAATGTACGCCTAAAGCCTGATTCGCATGATGAGATTTCGCTCGCAATTTTCAGTCGCGACGTCGCTCGGGCTGCAAAAGCGTGAACCGTAGCTGAGATGGTCGACGTCGATACTGAAAATCGCAAGCAGAATCGGACCAAGTGAATCAGGCATAACAAGTCGGTAATGGCCACTGGTAACAATGATCAACATCTCCTTATATCTACTGTTTACATCGAGCCTGCTTACCAACCATCAAACTTAAGTCTTTTGAGGCCTGCACTTACTTCTTACCGCAAGTACTGGGCCAACATTTGGTCTACGGGCCGGTGTCGTCATAAAAGAGCAGACGACAAGCAGAAGCGTTTGAAAGAGCAGACGACAGTTCGAACGATCAGGCGGCCGTTCGAACTTGAAGACGCACTGAACGTAGTCCGCAGGTGGTCCGTACAACTTGACGGTTTTCCGGTGTTCATGTTGGAACAAAACAAATAAATCTGATGACCATAAGTATCCGTGAATTCAATCCAAAGTGCTTCCCGCCCAAGCAATCGTGGTCCGAGGGCGTCTGGTTTTCCATTTTCACGGCACATATCCACGTTCTCGGAAGAACCGAACACATGAAAACTGATCTTCAAACCTTTCTCGACTCTTTGGTACAGCCCCAGTCGTGGCGTTTTGACGAGAAGGCAGGTTTTTGTCAGGTTCCTTTCAAAACAACGCAGAAATACACGTCTCACATGGGGACTTCCGCCCACAGCCCCAGACCGGAAGTGCGCCCGACGCGCCACCACCGCGCCGTGACGTAACAGAGATATGAGTTCGTGTATAGTGAAGCAGCGCAAAAGGAGAAAGAAACAGGTGGATTGTTAGGAGCCTAACCCAGTGCCGGTGGTAAATGGATGGCAGGGTAGCAGCGTACAGCCAGGAAAAGGAGGGTAGCCGTCGGCAGATAGGAGAGTCCTGGTACTGGAGACTCCAACATGGCAAGGATCGAAGTGGGACGTGCTAGACAAGGTGAAAGGGGAAAAAGGGGGCAAGTAGGGAGGCCCAGCCAGAAAAGTACATGGTCGATGCCATTGCCAAAGCAGAGGAGCGTATTGTGACACAACATGGAGGGAGAAAATTTAGTGTTGATCCACGCAGGACTTAACGAGATGTTGAATGAGAGTAGTCAGAACTTACAAAAGCAGATAGAGGCAGGGCAGGGTAAACTAAGATGTCAGTGAGAGGGTACATGTGGAAATATGCATTATCCCCTGTGTCAGAGGACAGTCTCTTGAGATAGAGGAGGTGGGTGGTTGAGGCTAACTGAGCGATTAAGGAGGTGACCTGACGACTTCAGTACGGCGTAAAAGAGATAAACTGGGAAGTTTGTGCGGCTGGCTCCTGCCCTTTTACACGGGGTGGAATCCACTACCCTGGAGGCACAGGTAGGGCAGTGGAAGAGAGGCTGGGTCATCATGCTGCAGTTTTTGTTGGGGACCCACAGAGCTCGGAGGGCACAGGTGTAGATGTACCAGTACCAAATGCACCGGTACCAGAGTCGGAAGAAGCTCCTGGGTGTGAACACTGCAGGAGCAGCAGGGAGAGCAGGAGGAAGCCCTGTAGAAATAAGAGAAAGAATCGGCTCAATATAGGGTTTATAAAGATGCAGGGATGTAGACACAGATTAAAGTAGGAGGAGATTGGTGCAACACTTAGAGGCTGAAAATTCCAGTGTATGGGGTAGCAGAAACGCACGCACCTTAGAGATGAGGAGGAACCACCATACATACCAGGCTGCTACTGAATGGGATGCAAACGGAGAGAAGGTGAACGCAAAGGCGGAGGTCTAGGCATGTTAGTTAAAGGGCAAGAGTGGGAAAGAGAGACGGAAAGCTGCAGAGAACACTTACGGCTGAAAGGTAGGGTATACAGTCTGAACACCTTTCTGGTGTTTGCTTATCTGAAAACAGGAAATGATTCAAGGGAGGAAAATACAGAACACTCTACATGTATATCGAGGGGACATCAGAGAAATTGGCCTCAATCAGAAAATAAATATCATAATTAAGAGACATGAATTGCCCATTTAGAAGAGTTTGACGGGTTCACAGATACAACCAGAAAGCTGTTAGAAGATTTCTGCGATGCCCTGGACCTAGTGTTGAGTTAATGCTCAAGGAAAATGAGACGGGAAAATAATGTGAGAACAAAACAACTCACACTCAACAATAGACTACTGCCTCATGTCCCACACACTGTATGACACGTTAGGAAGTATGGAAATAGATGTGGAAGGTACAAAAAGCTTAGGAGTGACCACAAAAGAATTAAGATTAAATGTGGTGCATCCAAACCAGAACAAGCTCAGAAACGAGGGGGTAAGCCGAAACTAAGTGA
>JAZHYW010006238.1:0-48747 GCA_037355805.1 Ixodes ricinus
AAAAATAAAGGTTTCGGTTACGGTTACGGTTACCGCTTCCTGTTGATAACGGTTTCGTTTCGGTTTTTTACGGTTTCAATTTTTACGGTTTCGGTTACCGGTTACACGTTCCTAAAAACCGGTTTATTTCGGTTTTTCCAATAATGTGTTTAATTGGAATGCTAGACAGCCGTTTTATAATAAACGGTTTAAAGAAGTCCCACATATCCAACAACGTGAAATTCAAGGAGCTTAGAAACGTCTTAATACTTCTAATTGGTCAAAAGTTGCACACGTTTCTAGCTCCAACGCTTGTTCACTACATCTACTTACATTCTATAGTTTGATACCCGAGCATACGTGTTACTTCCGCTACTTGGGGATCATCGCATTCTATATAAAAAAATTGAAAAAAAATATTCCTACTTTGTTGTTGGGCAGCATTTGTAGATAACCCTAAGAAAGTTCCCACTGAGTTCTGGAAGAGCCATTCGCACCTTCTCGTCGCTATAGTTTATTTCAACCTAATACATGCAGACGAGTCTTCGCCCACACTGACGGAAGGAGCAGAACTATAGCCATCCTCTAGTAAAATACTGCTAAGTGCAATAAAGTAATAAAATTGAGAGCTGGGCTAGTTGGTGAAAGTCATACATAATATAAATGCAATAGCCCAAAAGAAGGAAGACTAAGGAGCTGAACGAACAACACAGAAACAACACAGAAAGCTGCAAAAATATGTCATGCGTTGTTCGTTCCTTTCCCTAGTCTTCGTTGTTGTGCCATGTTACACCTACGTCATGTTTGCTATTTCCAAGCAATTGCCTATGGTTATCGAAGCGCACGTCTCTCGCTGGCTGATTCTGTGACGCTAGAAAAATGGTGCATTTATATATAAGAAAAACTAAAAAAACGTGTGGACGCAAAAAATGAAAATAAAGTGCGGACGTACCTTATTTATACTGTATATATATATATATATATATATATATATATACATATATATATATATATATATATATATATTCGAAAATATGCAGATGAATGAACAGTACTTCATCGAATGAATCAATGTTTTACGAAACCGCCGAAAGCCAAAATAAATGGCGGAGCCAAGATTTGAACTCTGGGCCTCCCAATGTCCTGTCGGGTGTGCTTATATTATATTATATTATATTATATTATATTATATTATATTATATATACAGGCCCCGGGCTACCTGGCATTTTGAATTCCTCTTTATGGCTCTGGGTTTTTCCTTCTTTGTCCACCTGTTTAACACAGTTTCAGACCAAATTCCTCTTTCACCCAACTGACTTCCCTTTCTTCTGCGTGTTTGGTCGACTTTGCCGCACTGCCCACCGCTCCACCTTCCCCGCTACCCAACAGCGCATAGGCAGATGCCTCCGGAGTCGGTTTTGGATTACTTATAGGGGGCTATGCGCAGGCAATCATAGCCCCTCTGCCGAGGCTAATATACCTCTGGGAAGGACTCGCCGCGTTCTGGTGCGCGTGCATTGGCGAGAAAGGGACTCTTCTACAAGCGGACAACACAGCTTTGGCTCTAGCGCTGCACCGCGGCCATGGACGAGCTTTGCCTTGGGCTATTGCCAGTGCCGTTTCTCTTCTTTTTCTTAATAAAGATATCTCAATAAAATGGGTACCGTCGGTCATGAGCCCCGCCGACCTGCCGTTGTGGGCTTGACACGCGATGGCAAGCCGGCGGGCCATTGAGTCCTCGCGCTCTCAGCGCGAGACATCTTTTCCTTCTCGTGCAGAGGGCGGCGGACGAATCGAGGAAACGTCCGAACGGTTTCCTGAGCTTTTCAATAAATGTTAATAAATAAATAAATAAAGAAAAATGGCACAGGGAATAGCCCAAGGCAGCTCGTCCATGGCCGCAGCGCAGCGCGAGAGCGAAAGCTCTGTTCTCCGTGTGCAGAAGTGCTCCTTTCTATACTCTGTTTCACCTTATGATGTACCGCAGAAAAGGCCACAAGCGCGAGCTCCTTGCTCTGGGGCAGATCTCGGCGGCACAAGCTCTCGTGACTTAAGAGCAGCTGCCAACGCTATGAGCTCGCGCTTCTAGCCTCCGCTGCGGTACAACATAAGGTGAAACGGAGTATAGGCAATACACGCGCACCACAACACGGCGAGTCCTTCCCGAAGGCATATTGGTCTCGGCAGAGAGGCGATTATTGCCTGCTCACAGTCCCCAACATCTACGCCGTAACCGAATCCGGAGGCATCTGCTCATGCGCAGTTGGGTAGTGGGGAAAAAGGGGAGCGGTCGGCAGTGCGGCAAAGTCGGCCAAACACGCAGAAGAAAGAGAAGCCAGTTGAGTGAAAGAGAAATTTGGTCTGAAACTTTGTCAAACGAGGGACGAAGAAGAAAAAGCCCAGAGTTATAGAGAGAAAAGTAAAATGCCAAGTAGCCCGCCGCCCCCTAGAGCGCCTCCAGCGAGTGGAGGACGCGAGGAATGGCTCAGAGCCGTTCTGGCGTGTGCGAAATGGTGTCATCGGCTGTGTCGAGCCTGAACCCAAGAAAACCCATGCGTCGCGTGCGCTCTGCTCGTGTCGCTTAGGTTTAAGCGAAATCCCGACCGCAGCAAGTCCTCCACGAGGAGGCGCACCGTAGACGCCAACCTGTCTGGGTCGGGACGGGCGCACAAAAAGTTGTCTATGTGAGACCAAGCCCAGAGTCCAAGCGCAGCAGCACTTTCGCCTGCAGCAATGGTTGTTGCCAAGAGCTGCACATGTGAAACAGCGCCGGGTGTATCACGAAGGTCATACGGCAAAAACGGCGGTAACGGCGGCCTAATCTAAATGTGGTCAGCTTACGGGAGGAGGATGAAGCGCGATATGGTAAAGACCTCGGCAATGTCGAGCTTCCAACGCTTACAAGAAGTTTACTATCGATGGCCTGGTCTAACGATTTCAGATATGGCCATAGTAAAGAATTGGCCAGCATATAACATGATATGGTACATCGTGCCAGACTTGGATACGATGCAAGACGTGGCTGAATCCAGACCAGTGTCTCGAGATCCCAAATCTGGTTATGGAGACATTCGATCTGGCTAGACTGTCAGAAAGGTGCGCAGACCTAAAGCAAAGCCTTCATGCTGCATATCGAAATGCGCCGAAGTCGTGCGGCACTGAACATTGCCTCAATGCATTGAAAGTCGACTCAGGTGCATCCTGGGTCGGATGGCTCGCGGAGGTCATCGATTCGACTTGAGGCATCAGCTCGTCCGATAGAGTCTCACGTACGTTGTTAATCGACGGCCTGTCAATTTCTGCTAGTCATTGTACTCTGAAAAAGTCGTCCTCGACAGGAGCTCAATGACCTGTCATGTCACTGCTTCACAAGATTGCTCTCGTCAATGGCAGCGTCTATGATCCATGTGTCATTGCTGTCCAACCATTCAACAAGGCTGAGAGCGCTGGAACCTACTTACAATATCATGGCAATCGTCGTGATTGAATGCTCTAGCAGCGCAGTGCGTAAAGCCGACAATCGTACGATAGACTCAAAGCACAGGGATTCTAGCTCGGATTTAGCGGAGTCTGAACTTGTAGCATTGGTAGCGTTTTCGACTCAATATTGGCGTCTCTGAAGCTGTACGAGAATGACAACAATGTAAGAGATATGTCTAGCTGCTCATCTAGAGTTGACGATGCACATCTATATGCACACTACTGATCACTGCGAAAAATGCCAACAGTGACATGACAGTTACTTGGGTTCGATACGACACTTGTTCATGGTGAACCGAATTAACTCAGAACTGGTAACCAATGAGGTGTCGAAATTCCGATCCTGCAGCTGAAGCAACACCGTCTCAATGATTCCTGAGTACGGCCGCGTTTAGTGAACTAAGCAAATTGTCTAGTCCGGCAGTATGTAACACGTCAACTATCTGATTCTACGTTGAAATCCTCATGAAGATTAGCGCACCATATTCGTCAAACGACTGCAAAGCTGAAGGTTGGGACGTGGCGCACAAAAAGTTGTCTATGTGAGACCAAGCCCAGAGTCCACGCGCGCCAGACAGGGCAATGGTTGTTGCCTTAGCAACAACCATTGCCAGGGCAACAACCCTCGCAATGGTTGTTGCCAAGAGCTGCCTGTAAAACGGCGCCGGGTGTATCACGAAGGTCATACGGCAAAAACGGCGGTAACGGCGGCCTACTCTAAATGTGGTCAGGTTACGGGAGGAGGGATGAAGCGCGATATGGTAAAAGACCTCGGCAATGTCGAGCTTCACCATATACGCTTGAGGCGGGAGGGGGTTTACTTTGATGGCCTGGGGTAGCGGAGTCAGGCGGAACTGAGGTGCCTGGAGGTAAGGAGTAAGTGCTGCGCAGTCCAAAACAAAGCGGGACTCGGTGGCTGACTTGGATACGAGGAAGACGGGGTTGAAGTACAGACCACGTGCGTTCGATGATGCCGCCAACATGTTGGTTCTGGCGGCATCGATCGTGGGGACCTGGTCAGGGAGAGGTGGGCGGGCCGTAAAGCAAGAAGCCTTCATGCAGCAAATGGAAAGTGCGCCGAAGTCGGGCGGCCCGTGGAAACTATGCCTCAATAAACATTGCCCAGTCGACTTGAGGTGCCTACTGGGTCGGGTGGACTGGCGGCGGAGGTCCCATCGCTTTCGGCTTGTAGGCAGTGCTACTCAGGTCCGAATCGGAGTCTTCGACGTCACTTTGTTTGTTTGTAGTGTGTTCCTTTGTGTTGGTGTGGTTTTCCTCCTCGCCATCGTACGTGCCGAAGGAGTCGTCATCGGCGTGGGGCGCGATGACACTGTCGGTCCTGCTGAGCCACGCCAGGATTCGCTCTGCGGCGGTGGCCGTCGAGTTCGGATCCAATGGGTCGTTTTCTTCGGTCCATAATCAAGCACGGGCAAGAAAAAGCAGAGACGCCAGCTTCGCAAAATGCATGGGCGAGAACGTCCTCGACCGGGAAAACGTCCAGGAGCAGACGACCATGCCGTCGATTACGGCACTGGTGGGTTTTGAAGACCCAGGGTAGCTGCCGGACTCACAGTTAGGGGGGGGGGCCTCTTGAACTTGGTGCCTGGGCGGTAGCTGGTGTTCGCGGGACCACGAGACGTGTGGCGTCCGCGTCGAGGCTGGTTGGGTAGTTGGTCGGGGAGCTCTCTGAAAACCTCGGACTCGAGCCTGTACGTCTGGGATACTATAGACGTCCTCTAGTTCCCTCTGGCGACGACGTGGAAAAGTTCCAGTCTATCGAAAATGAGGTGCTGGTGTTCGGTGAGCATGGTATCCCAGTAGAACCGATACGGGTTGAGATGACGGATCTCGTGGACATCTCTCGTGGACAAACTTCTGGTGTTCTGGGCGAGGTCGCGCAGAATGTCGTAGGCCTGACGGACCCTCGCTTCTGGAATGGGCGGTGGGGCTCCAGTGCAGGTAGTCGGATCGCGTTGGTGACTCTCGTAGAAATGATTCCCGTAGTAGCCATGCCTCCGGCGGAAGCATGGAAAGGGCCCCGGCGATGCTAGAAGCGATCTTTTGGCGCGTCTGTAGATGTTTGAGCTCACCGTGCTGACGTTCGAATAGCTCGCGCTAAGAGTTCTGCGACAGGGACTGTTGAGACTGCTGGCCGTGTGGGGCGAGACCGACCTTGGCATCAACGATGGAAGCGGGGCAGCTCCCAAGGTTGAGGCGATGGAGGCATAAATGGCATCCCCTGTCTGTTGGACGAGGGCGGCTCCGTCATCGGCGGCCAAGTGCGTTGGCGCGTTCGACGACGAGGCATCCTTCTCCTTGGCTTGTTCTCTTGTCATGCTGAGATGCGTGGCAGTGCCGGTGGCTGCCACTGGGTTCGGAAGAGAGTCTCGGCAGGAAAAGAAAAAAACTCGGAAACCCTTCGGACGTTTCCTCGTTCCTTCCGTCGCTCCCGGTTATATATATATATATATATATATATATATATATATATATATATATATATATATTTTTTATGTATATCATACAAAGCGCCAATGTCGAACCTCTGATATTTTCTTTCTTTCTGTGTTGTTTCAATATCGTCGCTCGCGACACGTTTCAGACTAAATGAACACCAGGTGTTTTTTTTTTTTGCGCCAGCTCTGCATGATGGTCAATTTACCTCGTTTATTCAAACTGCCTACTGCATGTCAGGAACATCGGTGGTTTTGATAGAACTGAGTTTGATGGACATCTGAGAATTCTAACTTATTAGTTAATACCCTGAAGGCAACACGCAGTGAATACATGTAGAGATGTAGGAGTGTGGCAGATTCAGAAACAGAGACTTTTTTTAATTATAAGCTCGACCACTGAGTCCAACTAAGTATTCTTAATCCTGAAGTTAGATTGAACGGAAATATATTACCAGATGCACCACTCGCCGAGAGTATCTCTGTCAAATGGCCACAGCATTTAAAGATCTCTCCTTCAGGTCATACTTGAGAAAAACTAATATTTTTATATTTCGGTTAATATCGGTTAAAACCGGTTACCGGTGCATAATTTTCGGTTACGGTTACGGTTACGGTTTTTATAAATTTTAAATAACGGTTTCGTTCCGGTTACGGTTACTGAAAAATTTCGTTCCTAAACGGTTTTCGGTTTCGGTTACGGTTACGGTTTGAGTCCCCGCCTTCAACCAAATTCAAGTACAGACCGTTCGGCACGTGTTCTTTTCGTTTGCGGAAAACATAACATAAGACCGCACTTCCTTTTTTTTTTTCTCGAAGTGTCTAGCGTTACGTCCGACGTAACCCAAGTTACGTCCAAATATCCGCCTTCCCTAGGATCACGGGGGAGAGAGAGGAGGGCGGGGGGGGGAGGGTTAGGTATACGCGTTTCCAGTGCTCCGTCCGGACGTAACGCTAGCCACAGCGTTTTTTTTTTCTTTTCCGTAATACAGGTCAGCGGGGCGACCTCCATTAGTGCCCGCGGATTAGTGGCACCGGTGTGTTAGAAAGACGAGGAGGGGAGCTGGGAGAAGGGGAGGGGGGCTTGCGATGTGAACTCGAACCTCGAAACGCCTGTTCTCCCGACAATCAGAGTTTCCGCGTCGGACGCACCCCAAGGTAACATCCTTAGAGGCTCCAGGACCCCGACGAAGATAGAGGCGGTAGCGCGGTGATGCTCAAGATAATTCTATACACGCAGCCTGACTGGGGTGGCATCTGCGAAATCTCAAAGCCGAAAGCAAAAGGCCTCAGAGGAAATCTCTAACGATCTGCATTCCCCGTATTGGAAGCAAGGAAGCGCTGCGCCCGCACTTGTGGATACGGACTTCTAAGTAACTTTTTTAAAGTGCACCACCCCGAATTTCATTAATGTTTATGGTTGGATATCAAGGTAACTGCGAACGATAAATTGAAAAACTTACATAGGCCAAAACTCTGCTCAGCAGAGCGCCTGGGCGAAGTCCCGTTCAAAACGCTCATAGGACGAGATTCGAGTGTTAATAGCGGCCATACAAAAAATATATTACAATTTCTGTTGGTACTTCCTGATAGACTACTATATTACCTAACTGTAAATAAAAATAAAAAAATAAGTTTTTTTTTTAGAAAATCGGTTTTAAACTAGCTAGTTTTTCGAAATATTTGTTTTTCAGGCACTTGCTGCGTATTATATATTTAGGGAAAAATATTCAAACTATACCCAAACGGAAGAGCTTAATTGGAGCTTTACAGTTATGTAAAGATCATAAAAATATGTTGATTAGGTCACACAGCATCCCTAGCTGAACTACGTAAAATATCGTCGCAGAGAGACGGTTTGACAATTAAAAAAAATGAAAGCCGTTTACAACTCGCTGTAACGCCGAATTAGAGCGCAGCTCTTGATGAGGAGGAGGAAGGTACGGAGAGGAGGCTATGCCCCTCCTCCTCTCCTGCTCGCCTCCCATTTAGGGGAACATTTCCCGCTAAATTTAGCGGGAAATTCCCCGCCAAATTTAGCAGAAAAAAAAAGCAGAGAACCGAAAGCCTTAAATCCGAACCCGAACCGAACCGATAAAAATTTCGGTTCGACACCCTGCTCGTGAATACGTGTGTGTGTGCGTAAAAGAAAAACACAAAAAGGGCAAAATAAAAGTGGAGAAGGGGCAATTGTGGGCTACGACGGTGATCCGTCAACTTGAAGAGGACAGCGAGTGACAGAATCTCGCTCACGGCGAGAATCGAAGCTATGACAGACTCTTGCGCCCACTCTTCCGCCTATACTTGGCTTCACCTCGCGATGGACCACAGAAGACGCTACGAGTCATCTTAGCCAGTCCAATGTGTCGTGTGAGTGTCACGTGACCTCGAGGAGGGGCGAGGCGGCGCAGTTACGCTCGATTGGTCACAGCGCGTAGCTGTTGTGTATTAGGTGAGTAAGCACAGACAGTGAATACGAGACATGCGTATAGACGATGAAGCGCGAAGTGATGAAAGGTGCACCTCATGCTTTTAGAGGTACGAAGCGCCACGATGTTCTGTAATCACTAACGTGACGTGCAGCATTTAAAAAAAAGCACAGCAAGGTGCCATGCTATTAAAAAAAAACGCAGTGTCATTCATGTTCCTGTAGTTGCGTGTCAAAGCGAGTGCCCAGTTTGTTTCTCAAGTTTGAGCAACGACTCTGGCGGGCAAAATCTAATATTTTTCGGTCGCCGGTCGCGTTACGGATGTGCGTCATACGCTTTCAGGATGGATGAATGGATGGATGGATGGATGGATGGATGGATATAGCAGAACCCTTTAATACGGACGACGGCTTGCGCCACCTAGACGAAGCTTCTAATCCAAATTAACTATAATCTCCGATTAAATTCGTAATCAATCGAGAAGGGTAAAATAATCCCATATCGCTGCTAAGCACAAACCTTCAGCTACCATTCTCCACGAAACCTTAATTCTTCCCTCAATTTAAGGCCCGTTCACACACTTGCGACTGCTTAGGACCGGAGAGGCTTAAAAACCGATCGTGTCGATGTCGGTTGTAATCGGTCGCAAGTGCGTGAACGGACCTTTACGCCACCGGTCCAATAGTCTGTGCTTGATGATCTCCGATTTCCCAGCGTGTATTTTTTCTCGTCGCTGTCTTTAAAGCTTAAAGGCCCGTTCACACTCTTGCGACCTCTTAAACCTGGGTTCCCTAAAACTTCTTAAACCAGAGGACACACTGACGCCATCTATTGGGTAGCAGTATACACTCGGCGGTCCGGCATATTTTTTTATTTCTCTCGCGCATTATCCTTTCTTTCTTGGCTCGAAAAACTTTTTTCAATGTTATAAACGAGCCTTTCTATGAGTATTACGCACATTTGACCTCGGAAATCCCGCAAAACCTTCGCTCTTGTAAAATGCAGTTCCAGGGTCACCGCATAGATGGCGCCACAATGCCAGCGTGTTCCCTCGCCCTAAAAAAAATTTAAGAAGTTGTAACAGATATCGTCTCTCTCGGGCGTACTCGGTCGCAAGAGTGTGAACGGGCCTTAAAGCCTTTACTAAATCATAGAAAATAAATGTAACTCCAACCAATCCCTAAAAGCTAGGGGCCAACGTTTCAAAGCTAACTTGATTGTTCTCCAGGGGCGGGTATAATTCTTTGAAGAACAGCAACATTTTCTACGGTTGTGGCGATGTTTTCTTTCTCCTGGTCATGTGGCGTAGAGAGTTTAGGTATTCGGATGGTAAAGCGCCCAGGGATTTATTGATTTTGACTGGTGTATTTTGAATGTGCCACGTTTCACTAAAAGATTCTACCGAGGGTTACTCTCGAAGTGAGTTTTAGGGATTGGTTGGAGTTTCTTTTATTTTCTGGGTTTTTACCCAACCAGACAGATATCTGTCAAATGTTTAGCTTCGCCAAACCAGTATCGCCTTCAACAACTGCAGGGTGACGCCCTTTACAGCGAAGTATTAAGTGTTCATCCGTCTCCTTTTCCGCCCCACGTGCCCCACACACCATATCTATGTCCTCTCAAGTTACTCGCGGGCGCCAAGAGGGCAGAATTTCATCGGTTGATGTACAGTTTGGAAAAATAGAAGAACAATGTAACAGCAAGATGAGCATTCTTATCGTTTTTATTAGACACTGAAGGCGCGACCTGCGCTTTTACGATACGATACGAACTTTATTTTTCACCATGTCTATTAGGAAACATGGTGAAAATGTAAACATAAATATTTCTTACAAAGAGTGTTGGTTAAATTACATCTAAAAGGTACTTCAAGTAAAGTACAAAGTAAATGAGACGTGATGTACTTTAAGTAAAGTATTAAGTACACTGGGTGCAGCGTACTTGAAGTAAAGTACTATAAATACAACGTACTTTCAAAGTAACGTACAAGTACTTTAACACAATTTTTCATGATGCCCTTTCATTCCTCTATACAGTGATTTTTTACTGGTATGCATTGCCAAGGGCCCAGGGGTAGTCAGGGGTGCATGGCCTATTTTCAAAAACAGCGGCGAATATTTGATAAAGTCAAGTGGCCACAGAGTAGTTATTTTCAGGAATGGAACCAAATTCAGAAGTCCCTCTTCTGAATTTGGCGCCTATGCATTGGATTGTTGCACTCAAGGGGCTAAATGTATTAGAAGAGAGCATGACGTCAGCCCCGTAGCTTCCGCAAGCAATCCTTTCAAAAAGGAGTGTCCTCTCATTAATGCAAAAAAAAAAAAACAGTGAGTGTGCAAGCGCGCTGGTGATAATTAATTATAATGTGACACCTTAGGTTGGGTTGCGAAAAAATTAGGCACTTTCAAGTAGAAGGAAAAGACAAAAGAGAATATCTCAAAACATTGTAACGTTCTCCTCTGTTGTCGTTTTCTTCGTCTTGAAAATTTAATTGTTCGGCACCGCGCTACATTATGATTAATTTTGCTCTGCTAATATTTTAAACCTCCTCGCTTGCTCTGACCGACCGAGAAGTAGCGACAGTTCAAAAAGCTACGGGAAAGTCGCTACCAGAACAAAAGGAGCGATGCGTCGTCTGCTCACGTTTCTAGCAAGAGTAGAATATCCCTCCAAGTTTTCTTCGGAGTTGACAAAGTATCATTTCGTGATAGAAATTTAACGAAACCAAATTTGGGGTATGTACTTTGAGGTCGGGAATTGTACTTTCCTCGGAAAGTACCGGAAAAGAAATACTTTAAGTGAAGTACAAGTACATACTCGGAGAATGTACTTCAATTAAAGTACAAGTTTCCTAAACCTACTTGAAGTAGTACTTTAAGTACAATGTACTTAAAGTACTTCCTAACACTGCTTATAAACATAAGAAATGTTTATTATGAAAAAATTTTCTAGTTCTTACGTGCGCTTTGTTAGCGCACGTAGACGGATCCTGATACACGCTTGTAAACGACCCCGACTTGTGCATAACTAAACACTGCAGCGCAACTTTCTGCTCAATATCAAGCATTCGTCGCCACGGGATGACACCACAGCCCTAGCAACCGAAAATCGCCGGCGGAGTGGCGGTACATGGTGGCATCTTCGAGCCCTTTGGCCGAGAGCAGCAAGCCTATTCCAGGGGACTTTGGGCTCACCGTGCAGAAGACGGCGAAGTGCGTGTCGCTGCCAAGCGTCTCGTGGTCAAGCCCCAGAAGGACGATGGCCAGGTACACCAGCAGGCACCCCACCACCGTCATGTTGTTCAGCTGCGGACTGGACAGCTTGATGTACCTGAGGGCCACGGTACAAGTTTAAGCCGGTCCAAACCAACCCGGATTCCGGGTCGCGGATGCCACAAAGTCTTTGCGACTTCCGCTACCCGTTGTGGGAGGAAAATACGCGATTCAGTTTGGACGGTTTGGACAACCAGCAGCAAGGCGCACGAGGTTGGTGATCACGTGGTTTTGGGCAACACGAGGCGACGACGTGGAGAGAAGGAAATGTGCCCGGCCGCTGCGGGTCCCAGCCAGATGAAATATATAGACCTGCTTCACAAGGGCGTCGCCATCTTGAAATACTTCCGGTATGGGCGAAGAAAATTGTTTTGTCGTCGCCACGCCAATAGAATGCATTTAGGACATAAGCGTAACCTTCACCCTTTCCCGGTTTGTCTCCCCTTTATTTTTATTTTTTTTACTATTTGCAGGTTGAAATGTTTTATTGTTTTGTAGCGTGAGCTACACTGGCCGGGGTTGAGCAGTTTCGCGTGGCTCTCATAATGAGCCGTGCTCCGTGCTGCGCAAGCGCGAGGAGCAGTGACGTCACACGGCGCACAGCTGGCGGGGTGGAGCCGCCGTCGCCGCGGGCTCCACCGGCACCGCGCACGCCTCGCCGGTCTGCGCAAGCGCGAGGAGCAGTGGCGTCACACGGCGCACAGCTGGCGTGCCGGAGCCGCCGCCACCGCGGGCTCCACCGCCACCGCGCGCGCCTCGCCGGTCTTCGCATTCCAGAAGAGTGCCGTCATAGCCGCGGCAGACGCACTGGCGCCGCCGCGTGCTCAGCTGTCCGCCTCCGTTGCGCAGTAGTTCCAAGTCTGACGCTGTACCGGAGCCGCTTGATAGCGCCTCTCATTTTGTGCGCACAAGCTTACGCTACATATATCCTGGCATAGCCGAGCTAAGCCGCCGCAATTTTTTTCGTCGCCCATACCAGATATGCCTACCAGGTGGCTGGAGACGAGAGTAAGCGAAACGCTTGCGGAAGCCGCCAAACGTCACCTGTGACGTCACACGACCCGCAAGAACTTTACGGTTTCTGGTACTCGCAACTATGCTACCTGGAACGCGTCTCCGACTGGTGTGTTTACTGCGTCCAAAAAAAGTGTTCCCTCAATTTCCGTATGATGGCGTCATAGGGTTCACGTCATGCTGACACCGGCTGCGATCCTGGCGGCGTAACAGCAGCGGTGGTAAACGTGGCGGACGCCTGTTCTGCTGCAGGTAGCTTTCCAGCTTGACAGACCGCGGAAGCTTTGGCGGCCAGGAGTTGGGACGCCGCGACGACAGCGACACTCGCGTTCGATCGCGCTTTTTGCCGCAACTTCTGCGACCAATCACCAGGATCGTGACGTTCGATAGCGTAACATTCTGGCCTTTTGTGACGTAATTCGTTGCCATATCGGGACCAAGGTAGATGCACGGGCGGAATATAGGGCGCTGAACGCCCTTGTCGCGGAGACGCGCTCTCGTACTCGCAACCCGGAATCCGGTCTGGATTAGACCGAGCTTTAACGGCAAACGAAAGTAGAACGTCGTCGACTTCGTGATGACAAACGGAAAGCGATTCCCAGAGATGATCTGATCGTAGGCGGCGAGTTGCCCTGACGCAAATATGCAATCGCGAGATTGAGAAAGGCATAGATCGATGTCGTACTTGCGTTTGCGGTAGAAGAGGTTGAAGGCCAGAAAGACGACGGCCAAGACCATTCCGAAGACGGCCAGCACAGACACGGAAACGAAGACACTTCGCTGGATCGTCGCCACGCTCAGCTTGACAATACGTCGATCCACGGGGGCTCTCCGTCTGGGGCGATTCGCAAAGAAAAGAAAATAGAAAAAAGAAATGTATGGGCACCTCCTTGACAACACGAGCAGCGGCACCATCGTATCTGATATTTGCGCCTGCAGTCGCAGAAGAATCGCAATCGTTTCTCCATTTGCTAGGGATAGGGAGTTCAGAGACTGCGCCTTAAACTTCGCGTCTGTACATAGTAACACATTACTTCTATCTGCTAGTTACTTTTTGTGGTGACGAAGTAACGAATTAGGTACTATTCGAGAGCAGGAAAGAGTAACGTATCGTCGTTACAACCTGATAAATTAACCAATAAAAGTATTTAGTTATTTGTGGAAAGGAACGTGTCTGACGCAGGTTACCCTATTTGGTATACACATCAGCTCGCGTCTGTGACTTTCACGGCAAAAATTATCAATAAGAAAAAAAAGTAGCCCATGAATGCGTTAAAAAAAAAACTAGGCCTTGTTAATGACATAAAATATTGGAACCCGTCTACTGCTTAAAAAACCGACACATCCAGAGTAACGGTAAAGTTACCTCGTTATTTCTGAGCTGAAGTAACGAATTCATTTTGAATATCGAGTCCTACGACTTAACTAACTTAACTAAGTACGTTATTCGTTACGACTAACGTACTTAGTTAATTTTCGACCGAAGAACGAGAACTGTAGTTAGTCACTTTTTTCGGTTACATCTCTCCTGAACATCTACAGAAACTGGCAGTTGGAAACTGAAAGTTGGAAACGGACGCTGGATTCTTCTAACTTACATTATCCACGATAGTACATTATCCACGACAGGGCATTTAAGATGTCGCCCAGTGAAGGGCAACATTCTAAATGCCCTGTAAATCAGGTCTCAAAAAAAAAGTAACTTAAGGTCTGGTTTAGAAGATTCAGTCATCTTCCTGAATCCATCCTTCTTACCGTTTCCCCGTTGACTATTTGGCTTTCTCTAGCACTGTTTGAACTTTTATACTCTCACCTTTTCTTTTGTTTCACATTGAACGATCAAGGTGCGGCCTTGTCATCACTGCATGGTGATGACATCACGGAATGGTGGCTGCCGTATTGCACTTTCTGTCTAAACCAGTGTCTCCATACAACAAGCGCCGGTCAGCCTTTCGGTGCATTGGCATTTACTACATTGAATTGGATTTTGTTTATACAATGTTATGACCCTTCTCTATTATTTCTCCACTCACCTTGCCACTGAATTGGATAGCATCGGAAGCAGTTTATGTTCAACGTTCCCGAGTCTGGAATGTAGAGGGCCACCTTCCGCAATACCCCGCCTGCAGCCGAGGAAAAGGAGGTTAGCGCTCACGTAGCCGTGACACTCCTTCAGCAACGTTCTAACAGCGAATTTCACTGGTCATTCTAGAGCGCGCCGGGATCGACTTTTCTGGAGCGCGTCTGTTTCACCGGACGATCATGATCGAGACGGGCGTGTTTCACTCGTCGTTTTGGATCAGTTCCGGCTCCAGATCTCGATCCGGATCTCAGAAAAGTCGCTCCGCCGATTTCAGCGGATTCGACCGGAAGCCAGCCTGACCAGCACTCGGCGCGCACACGTGACTTCCTTTCTCTCCGGGCATCTCGCCACCTCACGAGGTAAAACCATGGGGCGAATTCGGGGCGCCTGATTGACCTTTTTGACGCACGTCACAAATGCCCGCGCGCGCCAGTGTTTCACGCGTACACAGATGCCGCCTCGGATATAGCGATACCGCCTCGAGAGATTTAGACGCGCTTGTAGCATTCCATCGTGCAGTGTTGGGGGTTTGTATTCGCCGCCAAAACTAGCCTCCTTTATTTACCGTCAAATATTTAGCGCCGGCTGCGCCCGTCGTGTCGCCGTACACTGTCGCCGCGAAGCGTCGTGAGCACGAGGGGGTCAGCGGGTTAAAGCGCGAAACACATGCGCGTCAAAACTGTCCGGTCCTGGCGTGCGAACTGTCGGGAAGATGGTTGCCTGAATCGCCGCACCGGACGGCTTCGCGACACGGCTTCCGACGCGTCGTTGCGTCGCTCCGTTCAGCCCCGCCCAGTTTTGGGTATCCTCTACCGAATGGATGGATGAATGCTAATGGCTACATATATAATGGGCGGTAGCCTGCGCCACTCATGTCGAAAACTAAAATACTACCCTCGCCCTTCTTGGTTTTCTGACTTTAAAACAAACATAATATTTTTATTACATTCGCTAAAGTGTGCGTGTGTAGAGATTTTCCGTGAGGTTACTTTTCTGCTCAACATCACTTAATCGCGATGGACCGCAAGCGGACCTTAGGAGCCATCCCAGCGAAGCGAGCACTGCGTACAAATCACGTGACTACGCACACCGCGCATCGTGCGTCTCTCCCGAAGTTGACGCGACACTCACACGGCATAGAATGGCTCGTAGCGTACGCTGCCTCCATCGTAAGGTGAAACGAGTATTATCCGGGTTTCGACGGCCCGATCGGTCTCGAAGGCCGGCTTGCTATGGCGCGCGAGATCGCGCAGCTTGTTCTGCGCGCGAGAGAAATCCCCGATGGCGTCCATCTCCTCTGCCACCGCGCACCGCCACATGCGCGCGTAGGGCGACGAGGGGATATCCGCTTCCCGAACTGCCGGAACCACGAAGCGCCTCCTCGCCCGGGATCGGTCCGAAAGCCACGTGACAACATGACCTTCGCGCCATCCGTGCTGATTGGCCGGCGGCCCTCCGAAAATCGCACAGCCGCGTGCGATATCTACAAGTTGACGCACGCCGGCGCCGGGACGTGAGGCTCGTCCGGATCGCTCCGCTGCGACGAAAACCTCGCTCCTCGGATCGCCGTTCCGGCGGTTCGCGCGCCGAACCGGGACGAAGTCGGACGCGCACAGTCTCTGCGCTTAACACGGGCCCCTGTGATACAACGTACAGCAGTCCGCCACCGCACCTCCAGAAATGGCAACCCGCCGCCGTCCCTCGGTGAGAGAGCTGTTCTCGTATCTCAAACAACAATTGCGAAAGGGTCATTAGACCGTTTTAGCGGACAGTACGCCAAAGCTTTCTGTACGCAAAGAAATTGCGGGTCGGGAGGTACGTGTGCGCAGAGCGCAATATGACCGGGCTAGCGTATTGCGCACGCATACAGCGCTGCGGGATTTTCGGTTGCGGGTAAGTGGGCTTTACGGCGTGCTCTCGAAAGATCTCGGGCCCAGCGAGAGCACCAGTTTCAAGGTGGCGGTTACCTCGACCGGCGCAGCAAGGACGACGTGGATAGGGCGGCATTAGAGACGTATTTACGGGCGCTTCGGCGGACGTAATACCCACCGGGAGTCTTGGCGAAGCTGAAGGAGTGTACAGTGAAAATGTTCACCGTTCGCAATGGGCGTGTTCAGTAGCGCCTCCCTTGCCTCCGAAGGAAGTGACTCGAGTCAGAGCTCTTTGATTTTCTTCACCGGAAATCGTCACCAGTCAGGAAATGACGTCCTCTTTACCTCCTTTGATTCTACGTGCACCGTCTCCGGACTCGGTGTCTGAAGGCTGACTCTGAAGCCCCGGAGTTACGTGCACCGGAAGTGACTTCTTGGCTGTCCAGTGGAAGGAGTCAGTGACTCCTTTACTCCGGGGCCGCTACTGAACGCGCCCAATGTGTGTGAACGCTGAGATCTGCTCAACGCTATGCCTTTGCGCGCAGTTCGTGGCCGACGGACGAACGACTCTTCAAGAAATCGCCGAAGTTGTCGCTATGCACCTGACATCAGATTTCTTTCCGGCGATAGCACTAATAAAAGGTGCCGTTCCTCGGGACGATTGACGGAGACTTCGTAATCGAATTCGGCTGTCGCACTCGTAGCCTCCGTACCCCGTAGGAAAGCGCGCTTGACCAGGCAGCTGCGGCTTGGTTTAATTTGAAATGAAGTTATTGGGAACGTTTTCATTTCCAATATTTCTTTTCAGGCGCCATAAGCACGCATAATTCTACGGCTCTGCCAAATTTAACCAAGATCATGCGAGGCGTTCACTCGGCAACGTAACGCAAAACTAAAATTGGTCCGAGTAGATCGTTTCTAGCGAACGCTATAACTATTGCGTATTGCATGCGTAAGAGCCAGCAACGCTATACTAGAACTGTCTATTGCCGCCCTCGTGCTTGCGAAAGAGCGGGACGTTCAAATAGGCCAATCAGGGCCCTGGATTCGCTCTATGGTTTTTTCTTTGGTGAGCAAACGGCAATACGCCGCCGGCTTCGCGGGAGGGAGATTCCCGGGAAGATGAATGACGGGAAAGCATCCTCCGATCCCGAGCAGCGGTCATGTTCCACTGGGGATTCGAAGGCGGAGCGACTCCGTTCGGATCGTGTGCTCTATGTCGGATCTGGTCTACTGATACCGGCGCGCTCCAAAACGACCAGTGGAATTCGCCATAAGTTTGGCGTGTAAGCGATGTTCAGAGTAAAAGGTTGTTTGAGTGAGATTCCCGTGATTCCTTCGCCGATGGCCGTGATAACGGCCACGTGTCGGAACGCTCGGCCTTCTTCGCCGAGGACTCCGAGCTGTTCGTGAAGCGTAGGAGGCCCGACCCCGGGGCCCTCCCTCACTCTCTCCTAGTGGGACCTCTTCCGTTCCCGCGCTCGGATGGGGTCACGACCGACAGGCGAGGAGCTTTCGCCCGTTCTTTTCCCGCTTTGGGGAAAGAGACTGGACCCAGAAACCGGGATGGGAATACGGACGGGTTATCGGGAACCTCTTCGGTGCTTCCCCGATCATGACTCTCGGAACCTCGTGCATGGCAGTGGCAGGTAAGAATTTGCCAGGCACGGGGTTTTCTTACCTTGCCGCACAGGGGGTGGGGGGGGGGGCATTCTGAATGGAGACATTGCAGTTATTTCTGGAATGTGTCTAAAAAACGCTCTGCTGTCCTTACTCTGGTACACGTGTCTTCTGCTATATTCGATAGAGAAGCAACGATCATTGGCACCGACAAAGGTATTTCATCGATCCGACGCGCACATACTGTAGCCTAAACGTCGCTAATATTCCGCGGAGATGCGGAACCGCGCCACTAGGTTTGACGTCCCCTTCGAGGACGCCGCCGCTTCTAAAATAAACCCTTTGGATACTCTATCAGTACCTGTGTTAGTAGCTAAACCCCACTAGGTAGGAACAGATCACTCGAAGTATAACCTCGTGCGTTCAAGAAACCAGAATTGGTGAACACACATCGCCGCTTACCGCCGTTATCGCATCTTCAGGTTCAGCGGCGGCTTTATATAAGGCGTGCACGGTAACGTCGATGACGTGTTATTGACTTTTTTAATAATAAAAAACTTAATTTTCTTGGAAATAACCCTGTGGCGCTTAGTGCAGACAAAGTGAGATGGGCGCGTTAGTCCGTTCTAGCTTCCTGCACTCCAAAAGAAGCCTGGGAGCGCATTTTCCCTAAGGACACGAAATCAAACAATCGCCAATTTTTCCTTCAGGACAGGGAAACAACCAACCGTCTAGACCTTTTTTCTCATGAACTGAAGTTTGTTTCTACATGCTGCATCGAATATGGTCAGAGAAGGTACAGTGCATGACTTGCGCGATTTCGCACATTAGTTAGCACTCTGTGGGATGCCTACGTGCTATCGGCAAAGACGGCACATCCGTGATCAACGAAATCAGCTCAGCGAATGATGCGGCGGAACATCCAGATTAGACCCAGGCCAAAGTGGCTGCGCGATCACGCAGAATGCAGCGTCGTGCCTGCCTTGCGTGATGCCACAGCGCAGCTTCACTTTGAGGTCGGAACAGATTTTCCGGCCCACCATTGGCTGGAACTGATTGGCATTTCGCAGAGATTGGTCCTTCGAGTGCTATAGCGGGCAAGTAGACGCGCAGGAATTCCTCAGAGTGTGAGAGAGAAGCATACGCGAAACGCAAGTTGGTCTGCTTCTCGCAGTGGATTGCAGTGACGTTATAACGCCGAGTTCCGATCGGCTCCGATTGAAGGCTGCGGGTAGACTTCCACGCTGGCTGCCTCGAGGTCTACCGCTATCCCTTCCCATCGGGATCAGCCAGAGCTCGGCGTTTTGACGTCACCACACCCCTGCAGAAGAAGCAGAGTGAAATTGCGCTTCGCATAGTCATGCGACAATTAAGGTGAGAAAGGCAGTGAGGAGTTTCAGTTGTCCCCGCCCCCAGCAGAAGCTTCCCGCTTTCGACAGTGCTTCGGCGTTTCACGCACCCAAAGCACGCGGAATGCATAGATGCGTACTGGAGGCTGGGCGTTCTCATTCTGTCAGTAACTGTCGTTCTAAAAAATGCGACGAGCATTCACTCGTTGGTAGATGACTGCGTCTAAATGAAACCCCCAAGACGCGCAGCACGTCAGACGGGTGAGTGGAATCGCCATTGACAATTTGCGGCTGCTGGGGTTTTCAAGCCCTCCAAACTCTCGTAGAGCCACAAGAGGTGGTCGCGGCTAGCCACCACGGCTACCGTACCTGCGGTAATGCTTTTGCGCGGTGAGTGTATAACACCATACTCACCAAGGGCCATTTTCAACTCTGACTGTATCGCGCTGTTCTTCAGCCTGTCAGAAAACCTGGCACAACCCGTAAAGTTTTGTTTTTTTTACCGTGGAATCACATAAGTTGAAGCGTTACCAACGCCACGTGCCGATGCAACACCTTCCAGATAAGAGAGAAGTGTCGCGCCTTTCCTGCGTCACCAAAGAAGGTCGCCGTAGAACAGATATTGGACGACGACTGCAGGCCTCAGCATTCGGCCAGGAGTCATAGTCCTCTACTGAATGGACGCGGCCCGTAGCCGAACGCAGACGCCGTATAGTCGTGTCCACCCTGGCCATAGGTGGCTCCTCTTTAGTGACGGCATGGGCCAGCACTCTGGGCTTCTCTTATCTTAAGAGACGCCGCCGGTTGGACCATTCAGGCTGGCCGAATAACGCCGTCATGGCGTGCTTGGGGGTAGAAGCTCAGGCGTTGCTCGCGAAGCCAATCAAGCGGAAAAAACGCTGCGTAATCTCTCACTACAGGGAGAAGCCGGATGGTGCATATAGCTCCTTCTCCGAGTCTGAGCAGGCGGAGCCAACCGGAAGTTCCATCCTTGTCCCGTTGTCGCACGTCTGCTGGGCTTCCTGGTGCCTTTAGTCGAGCTTTCTGGCCCATGCTTTCAGTGCAGTTTGGAGTGGGGGTTTTACTCATCCCGTTTTGATGAAATCCGGATACGTAAGGCATTTGAACGCGGGATATATGCGCACATGATCAACTAGAATATGAAAGTTTCCATATTTAATGGCTTTCCTCAGGAGATTTCAGGTACGGGCGGCGCTGCGTTACGGCGCAACAAGCAGGCTCTTCTTGAGATGATAAGAAAAAAACGAAAAAAACTTTCAGTTTCTCCATTTTGGCGAGGAAGCGAAGACCAGCGGTGCTGTATCTACGGAAGTAATGGCTGGTCGCAAGTCGGCAAGCCAGAGTAGAAGCGGCTTGAAGGTTGGTGCCATTTGCAGCATGGCGGCAAACCGCGACAACCGGCTGCCGGTTGTCTGGCTGCCGCCGTCGCTCAAAGATGGCGATAGCTGCCCAGAGTCTCGTGTCATCATTTGCTTGCTGACGGGACACGATACTGAGAAATTAACCCTTAACAGCTCCAGTAACACCCAGCGCACGCACGCAGCGGTGTCGTGCGTCAGGCACCCGGGGCAGAAGCCCGCCGGTCACGTGATTCGTTTCCGTACACCCTTAAAGGGCGATGTAACGATTCGTGTAATTCTCGCAAATACCACTTAAAACGGATCTTGACGCTAAGAACATATCACCACACGCAATAGAAGTCTCAGAAAGAAAGATTAAAGGAAACTACTAGCGTCCACCCTCAACTCGCAGCCAGGACAGCGAGACGCTGCAGAAGCTGCAGGGATCCATGCGGTTTAATCCCCACCCGTGCCCGTTTCGATCTGGATGAGCATCATACTGGCGTGCGGTCGTGTATCACTACTGCCTAGTGCACGTCAAGACCCCAGGCTATAGCGGTTACTGCACTTACTAAACTTCTCGTCTACGCTGGGAGACTTCGTCGCGCGACGAGGAAGACCGTTCTAGGCTGTATAAACATAGACACAACGCAATTTTATTTTTTCCAGAACAAGCGGCCACTTGATCTGGAGCCGATTATATGCCGCCAATGCTGATTAAGCCACGTGCTGGGTTTAGCAAGCACAGGACACGCTGCGAGTTCCAGACATCCTGGTATGGTCTGGCTATTGCCGTCATTGCAGCGATTGACATGCAGCCACTACCAACGTTATTGCCACTACCCGAATGCGCTTCGAGATATCGATTATCACGAGCCCAAATCGAGTGCCCACGCAATGCTCAGGCTCACTCTGAGCCACTTCAAAATCGTCACTGGGGATACTGCGATCCCCCAGCTATGTCATCAAATTTCTGAAGAAAGATTAAAAAAAACACGCTCTCTTTGTCGCTGAAATGAAACCGCAACAAAGGAGTTTCATCTGTCAGCTGCGTTGCGTGCGAGCTATTTGATCCCCATGCACCAGTGCCAGGAAGCTCGTGCAAAGGAAACAATCCAATCGAATATCACAGTAACGCCCCTTTAAGTACGAGACAGAGGATATAGGCTGCACTTTACATGGGCTACATTTATATGAATGCGACCGTAGCACATCAAATCGGGATTTCACTATTTTGATTGGTAGTAGATGGGGAGAAGAGGAAGAAGTGGATGGACATGCTGCGTATGATTGGTCCCTGTTCGATTTGATGCGCTACGATCGCATTCGTGTAAATGTAGCCATAGAAAAAATGGCGCTGCGCAGAAGGCAAGCATTGGAATGGTACGGTAAAGGACGGTTTAATATATACTGTGTTTTACACAGTTTAGATACAGAATATCGGCAGATGATAACTAGCACAAGTCATAAGCAGAACGTTTTAGTTCCCCGAAGACGCGCACGATCCCTTCAGAAGAGGCGGCACATGATCGATGACGGCATCAAACGTACACGACGCACGGGGCCCGCCACAGTGGCGAGCGGAAATCGGCTGCTCAGCTGTAGGTAAACAATGCTCTACACAGAAGAAGAGCAAAACATTCTGATTCGTTTCCCAGAGAAAACAAAAAAGAAACACCGCAAACAAAACAAACATTGCCTAGAACGAAACAAGACGAGCGAGTGCGGGAGACCGATATTTCAAGTCGGTCGGGTCATCATAGAGCGGACTCCATAACAAAAGCTAACGCAAACCAGATACCTAAGGCAGATTTCGATTCGGCAACAACACGCTCAAAATCGACCACGCAAAAACATAAAATACCGAAAGATAAAGGTGGATACTATCTGACTCCACGCAGCAGCGGCTGGCGGCGGGAAAGCGAGGCAGAGGGAGAGCACGAGCGCGACCGCTTATTTCTCCCTTAACGAGAAAACAGTGGTCACGCCATCATCTCGCGCACATTGAGAGGACTGTTTGCCGTCGGTGGGCTGCCGCACTCAATAAGCGCAGGACGAGCGTGGCCGGTTTAATGAACTTGGTGCGTTTTGATCTTACCTCTTTGCTTTTCGCGGTACGTAGTTTAGATGTTGATTTTTTCGACAGTTTTTGTTTGGGGAGGACGGAGTGCGAGCTTGGACACAAGTAAACTGGGTGTATCGTGCGTGCCTGCAAAAGTGCTTGCCGCTCACGCGATGGCTGGAGAATGCAGGTATATTCAGCCGTATGCTGTAACGAACGCTGGGTTGCTAACGGTTCAGAGCAACGACGCTTAAGCCAACCTCAGAGCGTAAAATGCCGTTCGCCAGCAGCGTTCGAAGCTCTTCTGATGCTGCTGGCGCAGGAGTGCTTTCCGTCCTTCAGAAGTGTTAAGAGTCCGTGACAGAGCGAATCGCTATCACCCGAGCTCTTCTGACGCCACATCGAAAGCCTCCGGGAAGTCGGATTTCCGAATTCATCGATCGCCAATTACGTGCCCGCTTTTCACGAAGCAGAAAAATGGCGGCGCCCGCAAGATAATCGAAAAATGAAGTGCCGATACTCAAGCGTAGCTTTCTTGATCGGTGGCTTCAGCGGAGGCGCTTTAAGATCGCGAGATCCAGTCTCGTGGTACGATTCGCCGGTAGGACTTGTTGTGGTTGCTGGCGAGCGCAACAAGCGCTGAGCTGTGGCCTCCTCCGATCGCCTCTTGCATTTTCAAGGTCACTCATCATGCGTTTCAACTTCCCAACAACTTTATTTCTCGATGTGCCTAACCTCGCTCGGCCGAATCGCGAAAGCAGTACGAAGAGGAGAAAATGTCACGGCGTCGCCTATCGCATACAAATGTCGGCGACAAAAACAATGCAATCACTTATAAAAAGAAATCGAGATGCCTACGCAGCCGCGCGTTCCTTCGGCACTCGCTGGACACGGGAGAAGTTGACTGACTGTGCAGTACGCAGCCTTCGAGAAATTAAAACCACCTTCGGGGCGCTGGTTGCGTCGCGCAGGCTCCCTGATGAAACGAAGAATTCAGCCGGGGTCACACTGCTTATGGGGTGAGTATATTCACTGGGCGCCATATTTGTGGGTGCTGTCTGCGGAGCGCAAGAGCTCAGAACGAGCCCACATTAATAGGCTGCCAGATCCGGCAAACTGGAGGGGTGCGGAATGCACGTTGCAAAAGAACTGTGGAGCTCGCCATCAGCACGCGTTCAGCAGTCGCGCACGCAGCCATGGCCGCCAGTGAATACTTCCTGCGCATCCTACAAAAAGACAGTCTGCATAAAGCTGGCAACGCAAGTCGTCACGAGCCCTGTGCTTCGAAAGCCGCATGGTAATGAATTCAAGGAGAAACTCGGCACGCTGCAGCCCGAACCACGGACATCGGCGGTGACTGATGCCCAGTATTGCCGCCTTTTGTGTAATGTGTGCGTAGCAGTGACGCCGTGTCTTTAGTGAGCGGAGCAGGGTGCAGAAACTTACGTACCTTGATTTTGCTGGAATTCGTTGATGCCGGACGCGGTCGCTGCCGAAGAACGTGACAGAGGACCCTGCATGAAGAATTTGGTAATCCACTCAATTTGAACCGGAATGTCCGTGTGACACTCGATCACTGCGGCTTGAGTCACTAGTGAGAGCTTATCAAAGACGGGGCGTGGTGAGTCCCGATCGCTCCTCAGCCAATGGGATTGCCGTATTATTCGTGATAAGAATTAACGTCAAACGCCGGTTGAGTCAATCACGAAACAAAGCAAGCATTCCTTAAACTATCGGTGATTGCAGCGCTAGGCGTTCGGGCGAAATTTCGGTTTTCTGCAGTGATAGTTTACGGTAGAGGGCCGGAAACAGTGCGCGTACTGCAGCTTTGATTGGATCCTGCCACTTACCGGGAGGCGCGAACACCATTTGGAGAGTAATCTGCAGGATTTGAATAAACTTACACTTTCGATACTTCTTTAATACTATCCTGTCAATAGTTACAATGGATAGTATCACGACAGGGTTTATTGCTTGTCTATGGTTTTACTGATGCTTTTCAGATCGTTCCTTCATAATCTCTACGAAGTGTCATCGATACTTCCCGGGTGAACTCTTGGCGTCCTTTTGTAGTTTCTCAACATTAATCTCACATATTTTTGCCATAACCCTTATGTCGCTGGTGGTGCGGCTGACGTTGAGCATAGCTTTATATTCATATGAAATTTTACTCTCAGTCGACTCATCCATATACTGTCTAACGTTTCCTGGTAGTATACTATCAATAGTTTGCACAGTCGGATATAGATGGGTGGGTTTAATTTGAAATCGGAACACGCTTTAACGGGGTAACTTTCGATTTTTTTTTAAATATATGTAATTGCCCCATTTTTTGAAAAAATAAACAAAACGGCTCTTCAAAAATTAAAAAAAATATATTTGGCTGGTATAAATACGAGAAGCTTACGGGGCAAAACTTGGCAGTAATTTTTTTTTGTTTTTGTGGCTGCTATTTTGATTATTTTTTAGTTCCAAGGAAAATAATTTTGTATTTTTGTTTATTGAGATAAAAAATGCCAAACATCGTCTCTTGACAATCCGGCGACATCTTCAGAGCCTTGTAACTCAAGTGAGTTATTATATTTGTCGCCTACCAAATACTATGCGGGTGCAGCCCTATACATGGGCTATCGATGGGTCGTTAAATTTAGTGTATTTTATTTTCACTCGAAAGTTTGATATAAATTTTGAAGCATTTCGCCGAAAATGAAATTTACCGATATTTTGAACCCACTTAAATAAAAAGGCTATTTTCTATTTCGTTCAATTTTTTTATTATTGCTGCCGATCATATGAACTTTCAATTGGCTTGATGCGATTTCCCTTTTTTGTTGTAATCTTCGAAGTGATCAAAATCACTCCCACGCGACAATGCGGTAGACAACTTCAGAGCCTTGTGCAACCTTTGAGCCAGTTTTACTTGAATCGCTCACCAAATACTATATGGGTGCAGCTCCCGCTATACATGGAATATCGACGGGCATAAGTTTAGGTTTCTATATATTTTCACTGAAGTTTCTTATATAAAATTTGAAGCCATCGTCGAAAATGAAATTAACCTTGGATATTTTGAACCCACTTTACCGAAAAAAAAAAACATTTTATATTCTCTTCAATTTTTTTTTATTGTTGCCGATCATTTGAATTTAATTGGCTCGATGGGATTTCGTTGCCAGCATTCTAGACGGATCGAAATCGCTCCCGCTTTCTCAGAACGGCCAAACGCAGTTTCCGCAGGTTCGGCTTCGCTGGGCAAAGACTATACTAGCTTCTTTTGTGTGTTCAAATGCAGCGGGTAAATTCATTTTGATTGAGTCCACTTAGTGCTTGGCTATATATTGTTTTTTTCTAATTTTTAACGATGGCAACTGAAATTCTCTTAGTCCGATAAGTTAGCGGCACAGCGGATGTTCCATTACCTTTTTATTTATTCCCAAACCAAAGCAATGCGGTGCCTCAACAAAGCAAATTCACCGTAGCCAACCAAAATAAAATCGTCAAATCGTTCTTCTTCTTATATTCCAGGCGGCTGTACAATCTTTGCATTAGCTTTCCCTGGTGCGACAAAGCGGAGAAACCTGTGCGTCCACAGAGACATTGAGCGATCGGCTTTCTGCTGCCTCTTCTGTGCGTGGGAACCGCTGCTTTAGCCATCAGAGATGTCGATCAAGTCTTGAACAAAAACTCCAACACTTCGTTTTTAACTCGTACACACTCGTTCAAACAGAAGGGCACACGCGTCTCTGAATTCCCACCGCTCGCCTCGCTTTGGCTCCAGTTTTCTGCTCTGTCCGTCTCGTCTCGACTTACACACGCTGTTGAACTTCTGGCCGTATCCGACCGCTGCAATATGCGCCCAGCTCGCCCCCCCCCCCCGCGCTCGGAGTCGCTTCGGCAGAGAGAAGCCGATGCCGTTGTCGAAAAGTTCCAATATTGCGTTGCTCATGAAGTGACTATTTAAAGCACAACAAAATATTGTTTTACACTTGCATCCTAAATACATTAGCGTTAATGCTAATAAAAGTGTCTGTTTATCGCCAATTGAGTTTGTTCCTGTAAAACATAGTCTTCGGTCATCTAAACTTTGTCCGTTTTCCTCACTTTTGTTCTGGTAAACTGCTTTTCCTCAAAAAAGGGGCATGTGATAATACATATTTTTGATATACACGCTGACAATAAAGAACAGGCAATTACATGGTTATTTGAACGCACGCGACAAGACACATCATGGATTGGCGAAATCGTGCCGATGCTTCATAGGTATAACGGAGATGGGTCTATAGCGCGAAGGGCCGGGCGTGCTGTACGCCTTACAAGCTGTGTATAGCACAAACAGATATATGACCCCGGTCCGGCAACATGAAGGGCCTGTTCCGCTTTCTCCGCCTCTTTGTGCCCTGGCTGCGATATCGATAATGGAACATCCGCTGCACCGCTAACTATCAGACTAAAGAATGTCAGTTGACATTATATAAAACTTAGAAAATACAGTGATGCAGCCAAGCACGAGTGTTCTCAATCAAAAATGAATTTACGCCGCTGCATTTGAACACACAAATAAGCAGTTTAGTCTTTGCAGCGAAGCCGACTCTGTGGAAATCGCGTTTGGCCGTTATGAGAAAGCGGGAGTGATTTCGATCATTTCTAGATGAAGATACAACAAAAAAAGGGGGAAACTCACTGAGCCAATTGAAAGTTCATATTATCGGCAGTAATGAAAAAAAAAATTGAAAGAAATAAACAATGGATTTTTTCGATAAAGTGGGGTCAAAATATTTGGTCAATTTCATTATCTTTGACGATATTTCATATTTTATATAAAAAATTGTGAAAATAAAATAAACTATACTTATGCCCCTCGATATTCCATGTATAGGCTACACCTGCATAGTATTTGGTAAGCGACAAATAAAATACCCCGCGAGTTACAAGGCCTCAGTTGTCACCGCATTGTCACGGGAGGATTTTGATCACTTCTAGAGAAGATACAACAAAAAAAGGGGTAAAATCGCATCAATCCAATTCGAAAGTTCATATGATCGGCAGCAATAATAAAAAAATTGAACGAAATAAAAAATGCCTTTTTAATAAAGTGGTTCAAAATATCGGTAAATTTCATTTTCTACGATATTTTAAATTTGTATATAAAAATTTCAGTGAAAATAAAATAAACCAAACTTACGCCCGTCGATAGCCCATGTATAGCTACACCCGCATAGTATTTGGTAAGCGACAAATATAATAACTCATGAGTTACAAGGCTCTGAAGATGTCGCCGGATTGTCAAAGAGACAATGTTTGGCATTTTTATCTCAATAAACAAAAATACAAAATTATTTTCCCTTCAACTAAAAATAGTCGAAATAAAATACAAGAGCACAAAAATTACTGTGAGTTTTAGTATGCTTCCCGTATTATATACCAGCGTACAGAACTGGGTAGAAAAATCACGTGAGTAAAAAACCGATTTTCACCCCGTTTCACCCAATAATTTTCGTGAAGCGAAATATTTTTTTAAAAATTTTGAAATGCGGTTTTGTTTTTTCCAGAAATGGGGCAATTACATATATTTTTCAAAAAAAATCGAAAGACCCACCCTGACAAGCGTGTTCTAATTTCAAATGAAACCACCCAGATAGTACTGTTCTTATCTTTTATCATAATCGATTATTGGCAGCACTATCAACAGATTTTTACTATGAATAGTTAGGTATGATTTGCACTATTGGTGGTTGTGGTACTAGACATATTAGCAGGGAGCCGTGGCCCGCCTCATTCTGTTGGAAAAGTTGGATTGCAGAGAGTGTGACCTGATAAGTGTGCCGATAATATTTCCTGGAGAAGGGGAACAAGGGAGACAACGGACAAACATACATGTAGAAACACAACAAGGTGACGAGTGCGCGACTGAAAAATCCGCCTGGTCCTGGTATCGAACCAGGGACCTCTCCATTTCCAGTGGAGCGCTCTGCCAACTGAGCTAACCAGGAGTTAGACGTCAGTAGAGCAAACGGGTTGTAACAGCTGCCACCAGTTTAACACCAACAAGAGTGAACTGCCTGCATTTTAAGGTTATGATGATAATGCAAAGGTGCGAGCGAGCTAGACAAAAATAACTATAATAATCCGCGGAGAAGGGGAACAAGGGGGACAAAGGACAAACCCAAATCTCCAAACACGGCTAGGTGCACAATTGAAAAAAATCCGCCTTGTCCAGCTCGCCTGTAGCTTTGCATGAATTGCATTATTATCATACCCTTAAAATACAAGCCGTGCACCCCTGTTGGTGTTAGACTGGTGGCAGCTGTTAAAACCCACTGACTCTACGTACGTCACACTCCTGGTTAGCTTAGTTGGTTAGCTCCACTGGAAATGGAGAGGTCCCTGGTTTGATACGAGGACGATGCGTATTTTTTTAGTCGCGCACCAGTCACCTAGTTGTGTTTGGAGATTTGTGTTTGTCATTTGTTACGGTTGTTCCCCTTCCCCAGGGAATATCATAGTTATTCTTGTCCAGCTCGCTTGCACCTTTGCATTAATTGCATTATCATGATAAGTGTGGCCGTAGAACTTTTATCTATAGCGTTATCGAAGACGATACAGATGGCGCTGGACGAAATAATGCTCGTAACTATATCGCTCTGTAATGGGCACCATCTCGCGGAACCGAGCCTACGACATTCCCACCTCACCCTAATAAATTTTCCGCCTACATTCCGTCTCCCGTAAATCTGGTAAAACTCGTTACTGCTGCCGCAATACGTTCACTGATAGTGAATAAGTTATCTTAACATCTTCTATTCCTTTCGTAAACAACTCTGGAAACTCTGGGGACCACTCAGGATCTGCATACATATCAGTCAGGTTTTAGAACTTAGAGGGCGGTGGGTTTTGTTTGCCAAGGGATGAATGCGGTAATCCCAGGCGGCTGGACTAACGTTTGGTTCCAGATGGCACCCATGGGACCGTAACCTTCAAGAGAATTGAAGTGGCTGAAAAAACCGCCCTCCTGATACTGAGTTCACTGCCCTAATATCCCCGGAGGTATACTGTAGAAACGCTCTAAAACGAGATATGAAACTTCATGATCTAGTCATTAAGGCACCAAAAATATTGAAGACATTCTCTTTTGTGTATGTTTACTGCATTTTTTTCCCGATTTCTTAATGTTGAAATTTCCAGGCTCGACTGCTCTCTGTCTTATTACTTTGTTCAATATTTTTTTATTCACTGTCGTTTTTATTTTTATAAGAATAATGAATGGAAGTTACAAATTAAACATTAAAAGAAAGTTTGCAAGCACGTCTGTTTATACTTCGAGCACCCCCTGAGCGATAAGTCGTATATACGTTCAATTACCTCGTTGTTATTGTAATGCTTGGACGTAAATTGCTGAAACGCCCGAGCGTAAAAGAAATTATCCTCCCAAAACACGGAGAACAGCCGCCTAGTTTTATACGCTTCGTGCGTAAATATCTTAGAGTTGCAACGATATAAATTAATCTCTTAATTTTACTAGCAAAAATAATATCTTATTTTATTTCAGCCGTAGTCAATTCTCGTTGGCACCAAAACGCGCAGTCGATGGCATTGGAAGCTTCTAATTACGATATAATGATAGTATTACACCTCACTTGCTCATTCGGAGAACAGCGTATGGGACCTGGAGACACTTTCTGCTCGCGTCCAACGTAAACAGGATGCCGAAGGAGGTGGCTTAACACGCAATTATACGTGACTGTCGCGCTTCGACCTCCGATTCAAGGTCTTTTGTTTTCAAGGCGGCGAATCGGTTTCGTTTGTGTTAGTCTTCAGTTTTTATTTATTTTATCTTTTTGCGCTACAGAGTTAATAGACGCGCCAGGAGTGAATACAGGACTACAATGATTGGATTATACTTAATGCCAGTAAATTAGCTACGCTCCTGATGCTCAAAATATTTGTTTCCAGTTATCTTAAGCTTTGATCTGAAACCCCAGAAAACAATTTTTGTTGTCCTCCAGAAATGCTAAACCGTTCGCGACAGAGTAAAACGATAAAGCCTGAGCTTCCTGTCAGCCTACTGAAGCGCAAGGACCGCACCTCTGCACGGAGCCCCAAAATGGCGGCGCCCACCAGAAACTATAGGCGGATGGTGTGCCGATACTCTTATAGCTCATCGCCCTTAAGCTGAGACTAGAAGCTCCGCCTTCAGCGCGAGCTTTCTGTCCTCGCTAACACAAGTGGGAACGCGGCAGGCAAGCGCAACCAGCACCGCGGGCAGCCAGCGAGCTCGCGCTAAAGGCGAGGCTTCTAGTCTCAGCTTTTGAGGGTGAACAGAGTAGAGTGGCGTCTGGTTATGCCGCACTCATGGCGCGGTAGAAGAAGTGAGGTGTCCTCGCCATGGAAGAAGCGCCTCGAGGGTTCACTCGCATTTCTGGCAAACGCCGTGAGATGCCCAACGCGACTAAGGGTTCGAGTAACCATCCCTATTCGCGCACACGTTTTCAAGGCAGCGCGGCGCCCGACCGCGCCTGCGCCAGGGCTCTAAACCGACAGCGACCCCTGCCGGGAGACGCGCGAAACCTGAGTGGAATTTCGGCCCCTTCTTTGGCCTTGATCGGTCACCGTCTCTTCTTCCAGCACCCTCGAACAATTCCGCCTAAAGCACAAGGCCGGAGCATGGCGTCACCGGTAGTGGGCCATCGTTAGCGGACGCGCCGCTCTTAGTGAGACGCTATATGGGACGCGCTGGCTATGGTGCTGCTAAGGCAAGCTAGGCGGTACTGTCCTCTGCTGGGTGGTATGGCTCGAAGGTGCAAAGGCGCTTCGTGTTCGGCGCTCAGCGCAAGCTGAGAGAGAGCCTGCGGGGGCCAAGCGTTACCGAAATGCCGTTGAAGCGGAGCTGCGACACGATCTTGTCGAAGAAGTTGGCCATGCGACGCATCTGCTTGGGCGGCGGCACCGTGGTGGCGTTCCAGCCGTAGCGCCCTCCCGCGGTGTCCGGAAGAAGCTTCTCGTAGCGGAAGTCGGACGAGGTCGCGTTCACGCCGGACTGAGAAAAGAAAGACAAAGCAATAAAAGGAGAGCGGCACTTTTATTTATATATATATACATATATATATACATACACGTAAATGAACTATTCGTTAATTTGCGCATTTGGTCACATTTTTATTCATCGTGATACGACACTCCAAGAAAGCTGAAGCGTCTGCTCTCCCGCAAAACACTCGGGAGAACCAATCGCCTCCAATACACGGAGGTAGTTTGGCGATTGTCGATATCATAAAGCTATGCTTAGAACTAAAACAACAACAACATCAACTAAAGCAGCAATCTGATATGTGGCACTAAGCGTGACGCTTCATCATACTTTAGCTTCGCCATTCGCACTGCGCCTTCTCTTACAATGTAGCGTTTGGTTCTCCTAGATGTTGTACGGGAAAGCAGAGTTCCAAACTTTTAGAGTGTTTTGTAGGGGTGTGCGAATATTCGAAATTTCGAATACGAATCGAATATTATCCTTATTCGAAATGTATTCGATTCGAAAATTGCATATTCGGAAGTTCCCGAATATTCGGCTTTGGCCGAATATTCGGAAAAACGGCAAATATTCGCACAAACTACGAATATTCGGGCAAGTAACGAATAATCTGCTTGCCACGCATTCTCCTATAAATATGTTTATTCACCGAGAAAGGCGTATGATGCGTGCGTTATCGGTCTGCTCTGTTTCTATCTGTCCGATGGCAGCAAGACAGCGTCAGTTTCGGTTTCTTTTTCTCCGAGCCCTTTGTTGTGTGGCGCTTTTATAGCAATATGTGATGTAATTGCGCGTTCTATAAATTGATACAATAAAATAAACCTCGAGAGTGAAACATAAATATAAAATAAATCTCGAGAGTGTTATCTAATATAATTGTTTGAAAATTAAAAAAAAAAGAAAAAGCTAAGTGCGAGCAGAACACTGCATCGCTATCGACAACAACTCCTGCCACTCCCGAGCAGTCAAACTAGGGATCTCGCGAACCTGCCCAGGTTCAAGTTCAACTAAGTTCGACTTTTTCGAACTTTCAACATGATGTTCGACAAAGGTTCGACTGAAGTTCTACTTTTGTGTTCATGCACAAAAATTAAAAAAAAAAACTAGTTGACTCACCTGGCGGAGAAAAAGTGCAATATTTGTTGGGTTTATTGGCATCACTGGTTCACATAAATAACTAATGAAAGCTTTAAAGCGCATATTTTCATTGGTAACCATTTTACAAAATATAAAATAAACTACTTTCTAAATTATTTGTTTCCCAAAATTCGAAAGATTCGTATTGCAGCTGGCCAACACTGTCTATAAGTCAAACTTCTTCGTTCATTTTTCTTTATTTTTCCTTCCCCCTTTCCTTTATCCCCCTTTCTTTCCTTTCTCTCTACTTTCTTTCATGGGGAACCAGGTCAGCATTCCCGCTAGAACAACCTCCCCTACTTTTCTCACGTCACCTCTCTCTCTCTTTCTCAAACTTCTTCGAACTTTAGTGAAATTTCGCAGGTTTCCCGATTACAGGGTCTTTCTATTGGCGGAAATGTTGTCACGGTGCGTAGGGAGCGCTTACTTTCTTAACACGTTGAACAGTTAATTTTCCTACACGATAATTTGTAGTGAGTGCCTTACTAGAAGCATCTTTAGCCTGCTGCAGCCCAGTAAAATGCAGTTGCATTGATTTATTTCAAAAAGGCAACAAAACGTCCTGTTACCTCTTGTTTTGCAATTTTTTTATTACAAGACACATATTCGATATTCGATTCGATATTCGAAGCCCGTTTTTTGTCTTATTCGTATTCGATTCGTATTCGAAAATTTCAATATTCGCACACCCCTAGTGTTTTGTTGAAAATGGAGAGTTTGAAAATCACAGAAAGTGTGTCCGGCTACACCGTTATTGTTTATATTAATTCATCGATTGCTGAATATCGTTGACTTTTTTCTTTCGAAAAAGAATATATTAAATATGTATTTCGTTCATTCGTGTTTATTATCGGAATCTCGTTGGGTAAGTTTCAGTAAAAAAATTTTTGATGGCAATATTTTGCCTATGCGGGCAGAAAGTGAGCGAGAGGAGGGGACGTCAGGACACTGAGCTCTGATTGGAAGGATTAGTGGGTAAACCTAAAGCTGTAGCTGCATTTTTGTCTCTACTGGACTCGTTGGACGATCGATGAGAGTGCCCGTCACACACATGGTTATTTACACACCCATGACGGAGGTGTGCGTTTATTATATATGGTTGCTGATTTATATCAATCTTTATTTACGTTTTAGAGCGCAGCTCTTAGGCGCCCGTTTCCGGCTTGAGCGGCGTCGGCGTCGGCGTAACCTCAAGGTCATTCCAAGGTCACGTGACCCTCAAGGTCATCCCATGGTCAAGTGACCCCCCAGCCACGTGACCCCCGAGGTCACGTGACTCTCCCCCCGAGGACTCGTGACCCCCCGGCCATGTGACTCCCCTCCGAGGTCACGTGACCCCCGAGGTCACGTGGCCCCCCAGGTCACGTGACCCCCCCCCTCCGCGTCTTCCCCCACTCCTCAAGAGTTGCGCTCTAATTCGGCGTTACAGGGAGTTGTAAACGGCTTTCATTTTTATCTCAATAAATAGTTAACTTACGTATGCATTTAAATATACTCATGCTATGAATCATATATATATAAACAGTTATAACTATTCGCTTTGGTTCCCTTATTTATTTATTCGCTTATTTAGTTGTCTATTTGCTTCATTTACGGCACGTGATCTAGAGGTCCCTCAGAAAATGCCCCCCGAATCAAGTGAAACATCTCTCCCAAACCACTCTTACCTGCACCTAGGTTAATCTGATATGTTATTCTAGTTTTTTAATGAAAAAAACTAGAAGAGGCAGAAAACAAAAAGCCTCAAACACGCCTACTGGGCTAAATGATTATTATGTGTCACATATTCACCTTTTCAAAATCGCAAGAAAATCCGCAAAAACAAAAAAACAAAAAAACATTCTACTTTTAGTTTGTGTCTGTAAGTTTCATTTGTATCAGTATGTCAAAAATTAAAACTTCCCTTTCACACATGGGATTGTTCCCTTGAATTCTTTCGGTGTGTTGTGTGTGTGTGTGTGTGTGTGTGTGTGTGTGTGTGTGTGTGTGTGTGTGTGTGTGCGTGTGTGTGTGTGTGTGTGCGCGCGCGCGCTTGCGTGTTTGTACGTGTAAGTGAGTGAGTTTGTATGTGTGCGCGCGCTTGCGTGTTTGTACGTGTGAGTGAGTGAGTTTGTCTGTATGCGTGAGTTTGTGTTTCTGTGTGGGTGCGCGTGTGAGAGTATATGAGTGAGTGAGTTTGTGTGCATGTGTGAATACGTGTGACGGAGTGTGTTCGTGTGTATTTGTGTGTGTGTGTTTCGGCATGCCAAGTGTACAATCTTAATGTGTATATGACAAAAGTAGGAGGCACCCTCTTTTTAGTTTTCGGCGACTTTAAAAAATACGGAGTAGCTACTCTTACAAAAACAAATGAACTGAGTTTCAATTGAAAGTGTAAAGGATTCACTCAATACACCGCATCCAGTCTCAATTGAAACTCAATAGACTTTTTCTAATGAGTTTCTATTGAACCGTACCAGGGTATTGGTTACTGAGTCTTAATTGAATTTTTAGCAATCGCATTTCAATTGAATTTTGGCAATAGTGTTTCAATAGAATTTTTGCTATTGAGTTTCAATAAAAATATTGCAATGAGTTTCAATTCAATTTTTGCAACGTGTTTCAATAAAATTTATTGCAACTGTGTTTAAAAAAATTGCAACTGGTTGATAATTTTTTTTGTATAATTCCTTAAAGCATGCAACATGAAGGAAACAAAGCACATGGAGGAAACGAACACAAACATCATAACTAAGCACTCACAACCCACTAATCGTACTCCCCTTGACTACCCCACCGCCTTATATACCCTACATAAGAAAGGTATTCATTTGGCCGGTGACCACCTCAGCATTTATTAAGGTTCCCAGTTTGCTATTTCCTCCTCGGAAGTCTCATAAATGATAAACAGTGTTTCGATGTCATTGGACTCTATCTCCTAATACAAAAGCATTGGTACAAGCAATAGTCGTTCGGTGCAGTAATCCACAAATGACCAAACTCAATTGCATTCCTGATGAGTAAATTCAATAGAATCGATATTGAGTTTCTTATGACCAAACTCAATTGCATTCCTAATGAGTAAATTGAATAGGATCGATATTGAGTTTCTTATAACCAAACTCAATTGCATTCCTAATGAGCAAATTCATAAGAATACATATTGCATTTCTAATGAGCAAACCAAATTTTATTCCTAATGAGCAAATTCGAAAGAGTATATATTGAGATCTTAATGACCAAACTCAATTGCATTCCTAATGAGTAAATTCGATAGAATCGATATTGAGTTTCTTATGACCAAACTCAATTGCATTCCTAATGAGTAAATTCAATAAGATCGATATTGAGTTTCTTATGACCAAACTCAATTCCATTTCTAATGAGTGAATTCTATAGAATCGATATTGATTTTCTTATGACCAATCTCAATTGCCTTCCTAATGAGTAAATTCAATAGAATCGATATTGAGTTCTTAACGACCAAACTCAATTGTATTCCTAATGAGTAAATTCAATAGAATCGATATTGACTTCTTTATGATCAAACTTTATTGCATCCCTAATGAGTAAATTCATTAGAATTGATATTGAGTTTCTAATGATCAAATTCAATTGCATTCCTAATGAGTAAAGTCAATAGAATCGATATTGAGTTTCTTATGATCCGTCTCAATTATATAATGAGTAAATTCAATAGAATCAATATTGAGCTTCGAATGATCAAACTCATTAGACATTGAGTTTATATTGAGTTTCAACTGACTCTATAGGAACACAATAGAAAGTCAATCGAAACTCATTGATCATTTTTGTAAGGGTAAATTGAGACGTTCTCGATCCCTCCTTCTTTTCTGTTGTCCCTTCCACTTGTTGAGCCTTCCGTCTTTCTCGTCCCGGTCTTAGATTCAGTTACGCAAGGGGAATACTGTAACCAAATATCGCTCGCACTAAACTGTTCTTTGTTTTTGTGGTGGAAGAGGGGAGAGGGGGGGATGCTGTCTCACCTTCTTCCAGAGTTGGTCTGCCGCCCGCAGCGCCAGCGCCACCGTCCAGACGGCGTCGTAGGCTTCCGTCACGTGACCTCCGTAGGTAGCCGAAGACCCGGGCGTCTGGGCTTCCAGCTCGGCGGTCAGCTCCTTTCGGAAGTCGTCCATGCTCTGTCCAATTTGCGAACTAATTAGCGTCGATTAGCGCGCCGCCGATCCGGGGGACCCAATCACGCAAATCCACAGTCGTCCGAGGACGACACTAATGCAACCGGATGGGACAACCTCCGTCCTAATAATCCCGGACTGGACTGAATTTGGGGAGGATTCCGCGGCGGGGAGTTCTTGCGCCGAGCGTCTTCGACGGATTTGGTCTCTTAATGCCCGATTAGCCTTTATTAGGGACGATAAAACGAGGTTAGCGCGTCTAGGGACATCGCGTCTCTAGACGCGCTCCGCCGGTTCTCGCCCGAGTCTCCGCCCGAGGCGAGCGCGTGGGTTAGGCTGACTACTCCTGGCATAAAGCGTCGAATCACGGCGCCTACGCTGCGCGGGATCGGTTGAGCCGACGATTACAAACAAACGAAGATGGCAGGGGCGCCATGAGGATACACTTTTTTTTTTTTTTGCGCGGCCTGATTGGTTTTAACGTGGAACGGAGTATTTACCTGCTCGCAATGTTCAGCCTCATTTTACAACGACCTTCTCGATTTCTTAAGACCTTGTATACGAGCAAAGCGGGGCTCACGAGTCCGGACACGCTGGTGTGGTCCGGCAGACGGCCCGTGTACGCCGACACCGTGATGAGGGACTTGGCGGCCGCCTGGAGCTGTTCGGCGCTGCAGTCGGTGTCGCTCGCGTCCAGCCACCAGGGGCCCAGGCCGCCCTGGATGATCCACTGGAAGTCGGCACCGTACATGCCTTGCCTGTACACCTGAAACCCGCCGCGACAAAGACGCTCGCTTTTATCATTCGGAGGAGACGCAGCGCCGTTTAGATACAAAGTTCGCAAAGCTACATCGCCGATGAGACACTCCCATTTCCCGTCCGAAGCAGGATGACATATGGAGTCAAGAAATAGTTGGTCCAAAGGTTCCCCACTTTCTTTACGCAGTTGCGAATGAAAGGACCTTGCTAAACGTTTTACTTGCAAGCATGCTTGACGTCGCCGTAACTACGCGCCGAGAAACGGAGGGAGAGGAGTACACGATAAAGCGAGGGGGGTGTCAGAAGGCCGAGCTCTGGTTGGAACAATCAGTGGGTAGACTGAAAGCGTAGCTGCCTCTGTCTCCACTGCACTCGTCGAACGCGTTCGTACGCGAAACGCCGGCGTCTGGCGTTTAGTTTTCGCAATCGAGCGCGTTCGGAAAGTGCAGTGGAGACAGAGGCAGCTAGCTTTCAGTCTACCCACTCATCGTTCCAACCAGAGCTCGGCCTTCTGACATCCTCGCGCCCTCTCGTCTCCTCCTCTCTTCATGGCGAATTCCACTGGTCGTTTTGGAGCGCGCCGGGATCAATAGACCAGATCCGAGATGGAGCACGCGATCTGCAACGGAGTCGCTCCGCCTCCGGATCTCCGGTGGACCATGACCACTCCGCCAGGATCGGAGGATGCCTTCCCGTCATTCACCTCTCCGGGAATCCCCTCCTGCGGTCCTGGATCTTGAAGCACATGTTTTCGCAATCGCGGCGCTAACAACAGGTGTTCAATGCTCGAGCGAAGTCAATCATGATGTGAAAGATGCGTGTCGATAATCGATGTGCATCCGCGGAGCCCACTTGCCTCTTCATCGGAATCCTTGTGGACGGTGTCCAAATACGTCTCGATTTTCGGCCTCTTCTGCGAAGATCCGAAGAGGCAGTCTAATTCATGTGGGACATACAAGCAATCCTCGTGGTCGCTGCTACTGGAGCCGCTGCTGCATGCAGGAGCTGCTCGTGCAAATTTTGACGACGAACTGTCATCAAGCAGCAGCAGCAGTAAAGCGGGCGGCACTTCGCGAGCGGCCAGTACGAATTCTTCCGAGGCGAGATGCCCGGCGAGAAGGGAAGTCACGTGTGCGCGCCTTGGGCTTGCCAGGCTGAGCTTCCGGTCGAATCGCGCCTAGATCGGCGGAGCGACTTTTCTCGGATCCGGATCGAGATCTGGAGTGGGAGCTGATTCCAGGGGTCAGACAGGTGAAACAAGTTTTGGAGCAATTTTTGGAGCAGAAAAATCTGGATTTTGGAGCAGCTTAGGAGCACAAAATTCTCGTTTTGGAGCAGCAGTTTATGCATCTTGGAGCAACTTCGCAGCAGAAAAGTCTACAGTTTGGAGCAGATTAGGAGCAGAAAATGTTAGAGCAGCTTATCAGCAACTGAAATCATAAAAAATCGGACTTAAATCACATAAATCTTATTTTTCTTTATTAATCGTTATTTTTTTTCTCCCTGGTTCCAATAAGTCATCAGCGCCGATACGCACCAGATAAAACATAAAAGAACAAAAAAAAACGGAAAAGGCAAACCCGAGTCTAATGCGTATAGACGAGGACAAAAAACACAGGCTTGTTGCAAAGTTAGGTGGGCACCAGGTACCTCAAGCTTACACGAACTGGTGCCAAAGCGCAATTGCAGTGCAAAACTTTTTAAAGCGGTGATTCGAGAGCATGAACAGGGAAGCACGATTTGCTAGAACCAGACATCGATCGGACGCTCGTAGAAAGCACGTGCGGATAGAAAAGAACTCACCACAAAAGTGAGTCACAAGGTAAATGGTGAATTGGTAGAAAAACTATGAGCAGCACATGCACGCTAAATACGGGTGTGTGACCGATTCCTTCGATTGCTCACGCACTGGAAGCACGTGTGGGATAACCGAAAGTACTCACGGCGACGGCGACGTCCATTTTGACGAGAAGATTACGGACACGAATGAACAATTACACAATGGAGGCGCTCAATAGCACTTTTAAGAAAAGGTTTACTCTCAAAACGAAAGAAGTACTTGCTCATCTTGATAGCCCGTGCATCGTACCTCTCGCGGCCAGACAGCGAGACCGCCAGACAGCATACCGGTAGCAGCAGTCAAAAATGACAGCGGAAGGTATAGTAGGAAAATCGGGAAAAGACCACGTATCATGGGTATTGAAGGATACTACAGCTGAAATCTTCGAATCCGGCGGTTGCTTGCGCCAACCTGTACCCGTGCCGTGTACTTTACTACGACGAGATTGAATGCTGCCAACCAAGCTCTCGTTTCCCGCTAAATCTAGCGTCGCCGCAAACGTTTTTTTTTTTTAGTTACTTTGGCACAGTCTGGCGCAATTTCGACCGATTTCGCGTTTTTGGCTCAACTAGGCGCAGAAATTTGGGTTTGTATCAAAATGGCGCAATTGGCGCAGATGTCACACCCCTGTGATCCGAAACGACGAGTGGAACACGTCCGTCTCGATCCCAATCGCCCAGTGAAATAGGCGCGCTCCAAAAGGACCAGTGAAATTCGCCATTATAGTTTATCGGTGTATGGACCACAGGAAGCAGGAGCCAGTACAAGAGCCGGGCCATGACTTCTCGTGCTTTGCTTGCAGAGACTCCCAGTTGGGCTGACCCGAGTGCAGAAACACACTTCTCAAGATGCGCGCCAGTAGCGGCAGCGCAATGAAACTGACTGATTCGATTGGTTGATTGAAGTCGCTAAAACATCGGCGAGGCCCGATGATTTTTTAACCAGCTAATCCAAACTAATTAATGAACGAATGGAACCAGTCTAAAGGCGCAAATTTAAACAAAAACATTCTTAAAAGTTATGCAACCGTGTCTTGTAGCTATAGCTTTTATATGTTCGTGAATATGTGTCTGTTCCAATAACATTTACCTCTATAATCCCCCCCCCCCCCAAGTCTTTACCCTGCCGTCATATCATCTGTTCCAACTTCCACCTAACAATCTGAAAGCAGGTAAAATTGGTTTGAGATTATCTGAGTTCAACCTATTTTGATACATTAGGGCATCGTGGATTCGATGAAACCAAAACGCCCCTCCCCAAATTACCAAATATCCCTGGAAGTAAATAAAAAAAAACTTACCTCGCAGAAAATCTTACGGGCCATCTGTTTTGAGAAGCTACCTATGATGATCCTGCAGTCGCGGTCCTGCAATGAATATAACAAGAAAAAAAAACTATGGGTCATCACCCATATTATGTGGCATCGAAAGAACACTTTTTCCCCCATACAAACAACTATGTATCGAGAGTATTTTTTTAAAGCCATACACATCTTTTCTTTAAAAAACAACAAAAAGCAATCAAAGTTAGTTTGAGGCGATCTGTCAAGAATCTGAATCGCCGGTTTTAACAGCCTATGAGCGTGAGCTCGCGTTCCGAGCCAGGCGTGTGGACCGCAATAAAGCACGTTTCAATAACAACATGGGCTGTGAACAGCGCACTCAAGTATCGCATTCACGCAGCGTATATTCTAACCCCCAGACTCATCACGACTCGATATCAGCCAGAGACGCCGCGCTCTATCAACCTGCGTATAGAAGACTTTGGAAACAAAGCAAGGGTAGCGCAGCAGCAAGGTTTACCTATAGCAACGTGTGGTAATGCTAGTTAGTTTTGCTCAGAGAACCTCACGAGACACGAAGTAGGCCTAGCTGAGCACTATGCGACGTGAATGTTCGATCATTCACGTGGAAAGACGTGTAGGTTTGAACACGATGTTCTCCACTCACTGCCCGGAGGGCACTGAAGCGTCTGCAGGATGAACACTTCGAGTTGCGTTGTGTTTGCGCCATGTTTTGCGTGGCATGTTTACGTTAATCAGAGGGATCGATCGTTGCCTGCAACGAGCGAAAGGGACAAACAGCGAACACACAGAGGGATTGGCCAATTTTTGCCACGTTATATTGAAGGAAGAACGCAAATATACGCTTTGGCAAGGATTTTGACGGGCAATGATTCGTTCAAAAAGCGGAAAATTTATTTATAAACAACTCTTGATGACCGACGGGGGGGGGGGGGGGTGCCGGTACTCCGTGATGTAATTGGGCCTACTAAGTGAGCAAGTGTGCGTTACTGGGTACCGAGATATATATACACAGAAATACGTTCTGCGTATTGCACGCTTGAACTAAAGAATAATGTTTTGTGATAAAAACCTGTATAACACTAACCGGTATTACTTAGTAGAACACTAATTGAATATGTAAAACACTTGTCTTAAGCCGTACTGAATACTTTGTAATACAAACCTGTGTTGCAGAGTAATACGCTCTGTATAATTTGCTCTTGAATTACACAGTAATACGTACTGTAGTACACACCTAAATAAACCAGTAACACACGGTACTACACCTTAATACACACTCTAATACAAGGTCGTAGATACTGTAATAGACACCGTAATATACATATTTGTATTACCCAGTAATATAGACTGCATTACAAAGACGTCTCAAACAGTAATACGAGCGTAATATATGCTTATATTACGCAGTCATTATACAGGCACACACTTTGGTGTGCGGGTGGGCAACGCGTTAATTGAAGTAGCTGTACACCTGTGGAGTAATATTTCACTCTTTACAATTTTGCCATCGAACATCGAAGTATATGCCGATTGAACAGAGTAGCCCGTGCTGCTTAGGCAATATTAAAATAGTTCTAAAGCGTTTTTTTATTCTTTTATAGCTGGTAGGTTGTTGTTATTGAAATTTTACTACTCGAGTCTTCGCTCTAGAGGGACAATTTAGCCGGTCATGTACGATTCCTAGTTTTCCTCATCAAAAAGAAGTCCGCATTGATCTTTTTTTTCAAAAGCTTAGCAGCTTATTCAGCCATTAAAAAAAAACAAACAAAAAAAACTATGTATTCCTAAGCAAAGACGGTGCGTGGTGCTGTTGGCGGGACATGAGTAGAAATGCTTCGTCCTTGGAAATACTGTATTCTGCACATGCGCGTTGCAAACAGGAATCCGCGGGGAGATACTTCGAGGTACGTTCACTCTCATTTATATATATATATGTATATATGGGCGGTTTCATTTGGATTCAGGCAACGAGGTGCAGTCACATTTTTTATTTTGCCTCAAATTTTTATATATTGTGGCGCATGTTCCAAGAAGAACAATCCTTTTTATTGTAATGTCCTGACATTTTTAGTTTCTGAGAAAAAAAAATCTCAAAGAAGCGGGAAAGAACGACGAGGTTTTGACGATTGCCGTGTGTGGTGTTTTTAAATCACTCTCAATCTCAAAGTATTCAAAAGAGAGCGTCTATATTTTTTTAGTGTGATATATATGCAAGTAGGTAAAACAACATTGTAACTACTATTTATTATTCGTCGCTCCAATCTTTGTAAAAATCCCCAAACATGCCTCCGCGAACAACTGTGACCTAAATTGCAGATTTTTTTTTTCGACTATGTTTAGTGTCGCTTTTAAAATTGTACCACGTGTAGAACCTTTCATTGCCTTCCAAATTAAGCAAAGTTTGTGCCTTTATCATGTACGAGTACTGAGAAATAAATTATGAAACAGAGAAGGTTTTCACTTTCGTTCAATTTCAGCAAGCTGTATAAAAAAAAACATTTTTACTTTTTTTTCTTTTCTCGCGTCGCGTTCTTTTCACACCCTTCTTTTACACAGAATACATTCAGTTAGAGGTATATGCACTGGTTTTGAGTTTTAAGCCTCTAAATATGCTAAAAAAGAGCAAATGCCGATGGTGAGGTTTTGACGATTGTCGTGTGTGGCGTTCTTGAACCACTCTCAATCTCAAAGTATTCAAAAGAGAGCTTCTGTATTTTTTTATTGTGATATATATAGTCAAGTCGGTAAAACGACATTCCAACTACTATTTATTATTCGTCGATCCAATCTTTGTAAAAATCCCCAAACATTCCTCCGCGAACAACTGTGACCTAAACTGCGGATTTTGTTTTTAGTCGACTATGTTTAGTATCGCTTTTAAAATAATACCACATGTAGAACCTTTCATTGTCTTCCACGTTACGCAAAGTTTGTGTCTGAATCACGTACGAGTGCTGATAAATAAATTATGAAACACAGAAGCTTTTCACTTTTCGTTCAATTTCAGCACGCTGTATTAAAAAAAAAACATTTTTAATTTTTTTTCTTGCGTCGCGTTTTCTTTACATTTTTCTTTTACCCAGAATACATTCCGTTAGAGATATATGCACTGGTTTTCAGTTTTAAGCCTCTAAATATGCTAAAAATTATTCTGTTCTGTTATCAAGATGAATTTCGCATTAAAAATATAAAATTTCGCATTTAAATATCTAGGTTTCCAATAGGAAGTGTATTTTACTCTAATGTTTTACAATATTATACTTTGATATTTCTAACGTAGTATAGATTATGTAGCGCATAGGGTTTAGGCTTGAGGCCTCTCCAATCATGGCACCGGCGGAAATTGTCTGAAAACCCGCTTTCGGCAGTTGCGATTTTATAGTGTTGAGACGTTTGGAATTGCAAACTTGTTATTATACGCCTAACGACATTAATGTCTTTTATATGATTATTTATTAAACGTCCCTTAGATTGTTATAATAAAGAATAAAATATACAGCTATAGTACCCATAAACCCACCATCGGCATTTGCTCTTTTTTAGCATATTTAGAGGCTTAAAACTCAAAACTAGTGCATATACCTCTAACGGAATGTATGCTGGCTAAAAGAAGAGTGTAAAAAAAACGCAACGCAAAAATTGTAAAATATAAATATTTATTTTTTATTTATACAGCGTGCTGAAATTGAACAAAAAGTGAAAACCTTTTCTGTTTCATAATTTATTTCTCAGTACTCGTACGTGATTAAGACACAAACTTTGCATAATGTGGAAGGCAATGAAAGGTTCTACACGTGGTATTATTTGAAAAACAAAACTAAACATAGTGGACTAAAAAACAAATCCGCAGTTTAGGTCACAGTTGTTCGCGGAGGCATGTTTGGGGATTTTTTACAAAGATTGGATCGACGAATAATAAATAGTAGCTGGAATGTCGTTTTACCGACTTGCATATATATCACAATAAAGAAATATAGAAGCTCTCTTTTGAATACTTTGAGATTGAGAGTGGTTCAAAACGCCACACACGACAATCGTCAAAACCCACCATCGGCATTTGCTCTTTTTTAGCATATTTAGAGGCTTAAAACTCAAAACCAGTGCATATACCTCTAACGGAATGTATTCTGGGTAAAAGAAGGGTGTGAAGAAAACGCGACGCGAAAAAAAAAAAATTAAAATGTTTTTTTTTTATACAGCGTGCTGAAATTGAACGAAAAGTGAAAACCTTTTCTGTTTCATAATTTATTTCTCAGTACTCGTACATGATAAAAACACAAACTTTGTTTAATTTGGAAGGCAATGAAAGGTTCTACACGTGCTATTATTTTAAAAACAATACTAAACATAGTCGACTCAAAAAAACAAAAAACAATCCGCAATTTAGGTTACAGTTGTTCGCGGAGGCATGTTTGAGGATTTTTACAAAAGATTGGAGCGACGAATAATAAATAGTAGTTATAATGTCGTTTTACCTACTTGCATATATATCACTCTAAAAAATATAGATGCTCTCTTTTGAATACTTTGAGATTGAGAGTGATTCAAAAACGCCACACACGACAATCGTCAAAACCTCGTCGTTCTTTTCCGCTTCTTTGATATTTTTTGTTTTTGTTCTCAGAAACTAAACATGTCAGGACATTAAAATAATAAGGATTGTTCTTCTTGGAACATGCGCCACGAAATATAAATATTTCAAGCAAAATAAAAAGTATGACTGCACCTTGTTGCCTGAATCCAAATAAAACCGCCAATAAATAAATAAATAAATATATATATATATATATATATATATATATATATATATATATATATATATATATATATATATATATATATATATATATATATATATATATACATACTATCAACGGATGCCGCAGTCCGATTGGCTGCAGCAACGGATTCCGCACTCTGATTGGCTGCTGGGCGATAATAAGATGATCAGGTCAACGACACGCACCGGGTTTCTTAAATTGTCAATGACTGGAGACGAGACAGATTGCGTTGGCTTCAAAACTGAAGATGCCAAAAAACGGGAACTAAGCGTGTAGAAGCGCCTTCTTGCGCCCCTTTGTTTTTTTTATTCTTTTATTTGGCGCTTCCAGCTATTTAGAAAGGGAGCAAACAGGTACGAAAGGACAAACACATAAAAGAGAAAGGGGAGAGAAAAAAGAAAGAGAAAGAGTAAAAGAGATGGCGCCGAAAACATGTTAAACTCTATACGGCGCCATTTTCTTTTTTTTCCTGTTCGGTTGTATGGTTTGTTTGACGGAAGCAAACATCAGGAGGCAGTCAACTGAAATGTGTGTTCGTTACTGGGGTTGCCGAACAAAAGAAAAAAAAAAACTCCGTTGGGAAAGGGCGCGGTCAGGCAAACTTTGACTTCTCTCCATAAAGATAATAATAAAAAAACATCAAACAAAGAAACGGCTAACTCTTAGGCCGAACTCAAACGAACGAAGCTAGAGCAGAGGGGAAGGTAGACAAAACAAAGCCAGGCCGACTTGCGAGAAGCAGCCACGACAAAGGGAAATAAACCCAAGTTCTCGAGTATGGTCTCGAGTGCTTTAAACTACCGTTATTTGTTCTTTTTGCCTTCTACATTCGTCTTATGAACACGCGAACTCGCTCGGGGAACCACACAGATGCAGAGGCAGGCGGACAACACACGGGCTATATGCGGGCAAGAACAACTAGGGAAATAACGTTAGAAAATACCAAAGCAAAAGAAAGAATAAGGCGGGACTACGTGAAGTTCATCCAGCGAGCGTTCTTGTTTGCCATGGGCCCGCGGTGTCACTGGGGAATTTCGGTTTGATTTTCGTTTTTGCCTTATTTGTTAGGCTGTTTTGCGTTGGATTATTTCCTAAAGTCTGTATATCGAAGCAGGCTAGAAAGCCCCGAATACAAAAGAGCTGGGTAACAGTCCACGAACACTACGACTTTCGCGGAGAAATAAAGGAGCCGCAATTTGCGTATATCTCCGCATGTTGAAGAAAAGACGCGGGAAATATGATGGTATATCGTCCGCACCTTTCCCAACCTAACGACTTTTAGTAAGTGTAACACGCGTGATTGGAATTACGCGCTTATAATCGGTTTCGATTGAGGGATTGCAGATGATGGTCAGTGCCGCAGCGCAGCCAGGCGAAGTCAGTCCGAATCGAATCGCGCGGGTTCCGAGGCAGATCCTCGAGCGCGCCACTCGCGCCACGTCGTCTTCTTTCCTAACAGTTACCCTCCCGGCGAGGAAAGTGACGGACCGCCGGCACGTGTTTTTATGGTGCTTGGCGGTGGTAGGGCTTCATGCGTGCGACATGCACTATGTCGGCTGGTTTTGAACGGTGGTCACGAGGGGGCGAAACTGGAGCAACTTCGTAGTTGGTGGATGAGAGGCGTCGTAATATCCTGAAGGGGCCAGTGAATCGTTTTTGAAGTTTCTCGCTCTTCCCAGGAGAGCGTATAGGTGTCCAGAGGAGAACTTCGTCGCCTACTTGGTACGTGACATCAGCGTGGGTTTCCGCATGACGAAGGGTTTGCTGTTGCTGCGTCTGTAGTGTGTGAATCCTGGACAGCTGTCTTGCTTCCTCTGCGCGGTACAGAACTTCGTCAGTGTGATCGTGAAGTGCACTGTCATCAACATAGGGTAAAACGGTGTCCAAAGTTGAGAGTGGCTCTCTTGCGTATAAGAGGAAGTAAGGTGAGTATTCGGTGGTGGCTTGGCGGCTGGTGTTATATGCGTACGTGACGTATGGAAGAATGGCGTCCCAATTTTTGTGGTCATCTGCGACATACATGGAGATCATATGAGCTAGAGTTCGATTGAAACGTTCGGTGAGGCCATTTGTTTGTGGGTGATACGCACTCGTGATGTTGTGGACGGAATTAGCGAGGCGGAGGAGTTCTTGAAGCAAGTGAGCTATGAATGGAGTACCGCGGTCTGTGACTAGGTATTGAGGGGCACCGTGACGAAGTACGATGGAGTGCAGGAAGAACTTAGCCACTTCGCAGGCTGTGGCGGCTGGCACCGCTTTTGTTTCGGCATAGCGTGTGAAGTAGTCGACGACGACGATTACCCAGCGGTTATTTGCTGTCGAGAGTGGAAAAGGGCCAAGGAAGTCGATACCTATGCGTTGGAACGGGTGGTTAGGGGGAGGGATGGGCCGTAGTGCTCCTGCAGGTTTTGTTGTAGGCCTTTTCTTGGTCTGGCATTCGTGACACGCGCGAACATATCGCGTGATGGTGCGTTGCATTCCGTTCCAGAAGTACTTGCCGCGAATTCTGAAGTATGTTTTGGAGAACCCGAGGTGTCCGGCTGTAGGGTCGTCGTGGTGGATGCGAATGAGCTCTTTTTGAAGGTGCCGTGGCACGACGAGCAGCCACGATCGTCCTTGGGGGTCATAGTTGCGTCTGTAAAGAACACCGTCACGAAGAGTGAACAGGCGGGCACGGCGTTCTGTACGACGAGTTGGGTGCCGCAGGGTGCCGTGGAGGGTGTCAATAATAGGTTTTAAGAAGGCATCAGACAGCTGTGCCGACCGTATGTCGACGTTGTCGAGGACTG
>JAZHYW010006240.1:0-42491 GCA_037355805.1 Ixodes ricinus
AGTGAATATCGGCGCCTAAATAGGCAGGTTACGGTTCAGGTTCGAGTACGGAAGTTGTCATCGGCAGTTTGAGAACCGCGCAGGGTCACGAGGGGCGCGAGTGTGCGACCTGCTGCCTCCGGACTGGCGGCCAGGTGCCATATGGCAGAGTGTATAAGCCGACACCCCGCATCGTCCCTTTGTTTGCGCTGTGGCGAGCTTCGCTTGACTTTTTCTGGCGTAGGTGAGCTTCTCTCTGTTCCCGCTGAGGGAGCGCATGCCTCTTCCGCGGGGCGGGGAGGAATCCCATGAGCTCACGCAAGACGATATAGCCAGGCATCTCTTCTACGAGTTGATGACCGTAAGGGGTGCACCACAAGGGTCTTCGCGCGTAGCCATCGTGTCACCCTGGGGCGGGGCGTGGCAGGGGGCCGCAGGTTGCGAAGGCTCGGCTGCGCTGGGGATGCGCCACACACAGCGGTGCGCTCGCGGGTGCGGAAGCATTGCCGGCACTGGGGCGTCCGGCATGTGGTCTGCGTGGGGGTGGGTTGGGGAACACAGCGGGTTGTCTTATGTTCCGCGCTCTGGGTTCTGATTGTGGTTGTTTCGCACGATAACATGCACTTATTTTTGTTTATGTTTACACCTACTCAGCGGCGGGCTAGCAGGCGCATATGGCGTAAGGGTACTGACCTTTCTGTCTAGCCTTGCACGACGCTGAGTGGGCAAACTTTCTCGTGCAAATAAAAATTATTATTATTACTATTACTTTGTGAGCGGACTTCCGGAACCTTAGAAATCGACACCGACGAACAAATCACGTGAGACTTTTGTCGGTTAGATCAGGTTAAGATAGGGAGTAATTTATGGTGGAGCAGCTTTCCACTGTTTATCGTCTATCCATCAAGGTGTTCCGCGTTTCTACATATGCATCATTGTTTTATCAGCCCTGCTGACTGGAGGCTTCATGCATTGGAGTCGTGCTTTAATTTGGAAATAGGAAAAAGACGAAGTATGAGTGCAAAAATTCCAGCTCTAACGTGCTCAAAGGGATACTACAACGAAATTTTGGCGCTCATTTTTTGGTCTATATGTGTTCAAAAGAGCAGTATCACATGGAACATACCAATATCGTGTTAATTAAGAAAGTCTCGAAAAGGAATTTGAAAACGAATTAAATGATTAGCAAAGAGCACCTGGTGGATGTCGCTAACGCCTCGTTTGTAATGCTCAGGTCTATGAACCTTGACAGCTAGGTGACGGAGGTAGTCTCGCCTCCGGCCACGACGAGAAGGGAGAGGAGGAACTCCCTCTTCCGGGAATCCCTTTTGTGTGTCAAGAAGTCGCTATTGTCCCCCTACAAGATTCTAGAAGATGAACCCGTCACTCAAAATTCCACAAAAGCAGCCGCTTCGGTGGCTGGAACGACTAGGCCATCCTCTCGACGTCAGCCTCGCCGTAGCTTTGCTCGTCTTGAGACGACCTACGTCACGAATTGCGTTGGATGTCACGTGCTCTAGGCTGGGCCTTCTCCGAGCGCTTGCCAGAGTGGACCATTTATAACGAAAAATACAGCCACCAGGATCAAAATACAAACGTGCGATTGTCATTTACGGATATTGTGGATCATATTCAACCTATTTTTGAACACGACGGGAATATTTCAAATTTCGTTGAAGTATCCCTTTAAGCTAATTTGCGGCTAAATAATTAATCTCTTTTCGTGATAATGCTATCGACGGCGTACTAACACATTTGGTCTCTAGTCGTATGATGTTTCTCGGCTTGGATGATTTCCCTTGTTAATCGGTTTACACTTTTGCCCAACACGGTGCTGTTGTTGAAATGTGAAACACACCCACAATCCCGACAGTGTATCCCCAAGTGGCCAGAGTTGGCGTTTACGATATTGTTGTTGTGTTCTCGAAGGCGGTCATTTAGACATCGCCCAGTTTGTCCAACGTATTGTCTTCCGCAGGAAAGGGGGAATGAATAGACAACCCCCCACGCAAGGCACAAAGTTGGTCCTATGCTTCTTGGAGCAGTAGATTGCAGGATTTGAGGGTGGTGATCATCAGTGAGCATCGCATCAGTAATGCAAATTTATATATTTCTTTAACTACAGCCATTTACCAATCTTTAATGTCACTCATCACCAGACGGTCACTCACAATTTAAAATTATTGTACAGCAGCAATTGGAATGTCACATGCCGTACAGCTCACTGTTAGTTATCTCAAATTTAATTTACATAGTTTGCACCCACCTGTCACATGAACTGAGTCGGCACCAATTTCATAATAATAATAGTGTTTATTTCTATCATGAGATGATGGTGGCGATCAGGAAAAAAAGCTGTGAGGCACAGCTTGACGGGTTCCTGACCGCCTACGCTTACATTAGAAAGCTAGCTGGATTGGGACTTCCGCTAACAGTCATTGAAGGCTAGATTCTAAAGCTGGTATACCTTGTTTCTCCGATTCTTTAACACTATCCATCCTTTCAAAAGTGTGGTAAAAAATGTCTGGCTTTGGCTTGCCCTCTGCCAGTTCAAGGACGGTCGCCAGGTTTTCTGGGGCATTCTAAAAACAAAACGTCGCTTGGCATCAATGCTTGTGGTGCGATGAAACTCAGCAAAAATCTTAAATAAAAATAGTTGATCTTTAGTCAACCTATAAATCGTTAACTACCCTGTAGAAAAGCAGGAGGCAAGTAAAAGTATTCCCATTTTATTATGAGAAACCGAATCGTGATTAGCAAAGATGTCAGTGGGATAAAAAAAAACAACCTCGTGGTTCCTGCTTGTCATGGAGGAAGTGCCAGTTAATAAGCCTATGGTATTGGTACAAGTTTTCTGAAAGCAATTTGTTCCAAGCAAATTTCTTTATGCTTGTGATCACATTTAGCTTTGCCCGTGCTTCGACGAATGCTGTTAGTACTTACTTTAAAATAAACAAATAAATAAAAACAAGTATGAATTACCCCGATTCTCCACATAAGCCAACTAATGCAGAATGCGTCGAGTTTTTGGTTGGCCAGTTTTGATCAGGTGCATCTCACGCTGCACCAAATCTCGCTCAGCAGGAGGAACCTCCCAAAATATAAAGCTATTTGCTTGGTTTTCTAGCCCTCCAAAAAATATAACTAAAACGCAAAGTATTTTCTTATAATGCTGCTATTCGCAACTCCAACGCCCTATAGGTGGCGGGGCGGTAGTTCCAAGATGGCGGAAGAGACGGGGATAGATTCTCCAGGGTTTCCCGTGCGCCTGCTGGCTGACGCTGGTCAGTGCAGCTAAAAAGGATTTATTAGTCTGCGAACGCGAAGTGGTTATGGCAGGATCATATTACAGGTGACGGAGATCTTGATGCGCGTTAGCAAAATGAGCATGCTGATATTTAAAACTTGCAGAAACCTCGACTTGCGAAGCTTTGTGGTGGGCGAGCGCGTTTTAGGCACCGGCCACGTCACTGTTTGTGGCAGAATATTTTTAAGGGTGATGAAGATACCGTGTTTGAGCTTTGCCTGGCCATTAGTGCTCTAAAAAGTGAGCCGCGCACGGTGACCGTCAAGCTTTGGAAGAGCAGCGTTCACAGTATTGATGTCTTCGTGTCACAGGCTCACAACTCGCTGCTCACCGTCTCGGTTTTAGTGTATTGCAACACGTGATCAAACTGCTCTATGGTTATTGATAGGAAGTTTGTTACCGCAGGCTACCGTGCGGTGTAGCATTACAACCGGAGGCTCGCGCTGCGCCTTTGAAGCACAATTTTCAGCGCGTGCCAGGGGCGTTGCAGTGCTTGCTCACGGTAGCCAACGGTAACCTGCGGTAACGCTATGCTAAAACTGCCTATTACCGTAATCGGCGTGTTGAGGGGTTCCGGGGTTTTATTTATTGCTCTACCAAAAATGCATATTTTAATATACCGTACTTTTTTTTTGTACCGTGTTGTTTTGCAAAATTGCGGCCCCTCTCGCCAAAACTGCCCGTTCTAAGCTCTCGTCACGAACGGCTGGCTAACACATGAACGCGCTTAAAATGCTTCGGGAATTTCTTTACTTACTTTGTAATTAACTGAAAGCAAGTACGCGTATTACTATCTTTTAAAAGTGCTTGGAATAAATGGTCATGTTATTACGGCCTTAAAACGCAAACCCATTCCTGACGTGTATTGCTCGAGATATCGTTGCGCGACCAGCTTTCTTCTACTTTAGGCAAAAGATAGACTTTTCGTAGGCCGTACGCTAGAGCTCCACGTTATTAGCGGGAGCGTTTGCCGTCACGTTGAGCACAGATCGAGCTGGCGGTCTTCCACAAGATCAGCGATCCACAGCCTATATGCGACATACGAAAAGTCCCTAATGAAATTAGACATCCCGGTCCTTCGTGCAACGCTGTTACGAGACGGAGCACAAGAATTCATATTTTAACGCGCTCACATTTTTCGTTAAAACGGCTTCACGCATCAAGGCCGACAGCCCCTGCCACCTTTTCCGCGCCGCCGCCGCCTCTGCCCGTCCCCGTTCCTCTAGTTCTCCCCTCGTCCGCGGGAGGGCGAGCGGCGGGCTGGAGTTGCGAATAAAAAAGGCAAGCAAGAACTGTCCTATGAATATCTTTTTTTTTTTTAAAGGCATGCTGAATTTGAATAATTTCCACTGAATTGAGCAACAGGGCAAGGACAGTGTGCTTGCTTTCTTGTTCTGTTGAAAACTTCCAACAGGTTGGCAGGGCAGTGCCATTTTAATCCTTGTTATCACATTGGGTATGCTCTCAAATCCAGCCAGCTGTCGATCATAAAACTGGTGACCATGCTTTCTACACATACTCATCTGCATGAGGGAAGGGTCAGGTAATGAAATACTTGTCCAGAGAGCCCATAGTTTCTGCCAACCCGTAAGCTGAGCTCTTGGAAGGAAATTAACAGCAAAAGACGAACAACGGCTTCATTTACGGCAGTGGTTCTCAACCATTGATGTTTCGCGGACCTCTTGTGGATCGGCAGGTATGATGGAGGACCCCGTTTGTGGTGAGGGGAAGGTAAATATTTAGGTAAAGTATGATAATTACTTAATAAACGAATAAAACTAAGGGCTAGTGTGAAGTAGACTTTTTTGATTGGTATACACACGAAGAAAATACACCAAAAAATATGATCGTTTCATGTCAATATGAAAAAATACAACTTTAATTGCCGGGCTTGACTGATATGGCAGAGCTTCGCGGACCCCTAAAATGCCTTCGCGGACCCCAAAGAATCCGCGGACCCCCACTTAAGAACCACTGATTTACTGCAAATTTGCTGAAATAGAGAAATGTAATACAATAAAGGGTAAAGTGCACCTTTTCTTTTCTATATCTTCTGCATCATCGAAGCCGTACGATGATCTCGCAGAACAGGGCCGGTCTTGGTTTTCCCTCAGTCACCATGAGAACAGTTGGCAGGTTTTCTGAGGCAACATCTATAAATCGCTTTTTTGCCTTGACGCCAGTACTAAAACGAAAAAACACTGCAAAGATCTGCAAAAAAGATTATTTTCACATCTTTACTCTACTTGAAGATATTTGAAAACTGCTCTTTTTGAAAGAAAAAGCGAAACAAATCATGATTTTTAGTAGTAACAAAATCGTAAATGATATCAGTGGGATAAAAAAGGAGACCTATCATGGTGCCAGGCTTCACCATGACAGGACTAACGGCGCGTTTATGCCAGGACTGCAGCCGCAACCGCAAAGCAGATCTGCGCGTTGAGGAACATTTTCCCCAACCGCGTCACCGAGCCAATGGAATCCTCCCTGCGGGAGCTCCCATTCGCTAGCAGCGCGAATGCACCATAATGGGGGCGGTCGTGGTCTTATCAGGGTACTTACTGCTCCTAAAAGCATGAGCAACATCGTTAGTAGGCAACATGTTACCTGGCCTGTGAGTTTTAGGGCTGGATGGTCGAGTACGATGTTGGAGATTGTACGGTGTATGCTGATGTACTCTCCTTGCCCAAAACGACCTCTCCATGGCATTTTTCGCCATCTCCATATACGTAGCCGTTTTCTTCCTTTCTCTTCTCATTGCGTCCATGTGGCCGGCTATGAAATGTCAATCTTCAGTCGTGGGCGAGGATGCTTGCAGCTTCCCAAAATTAGAAGGAACGAAGTAAACCAACCTTCAACATGGTAAAACACTCCGAGATTGCGAAAAAGAAAGGACAGGCAGACACAGTCTTAACTAACTAGCACCAGCTCGTTTTCGCCCTAAACTTCTGTTCATAAATCAACCCTTTTCCATATGCCGGTGGTCGAATATTTTTTCTACATCACAAGTTTTTCTCTGAAAAAATTAAAAAGACAGAGGAGCCTAAAAGCCCAAAATCAATAGTTTAAAGATCTCAATAATCAGATACTACTCAGTTAGTTCAACACCTCCTAGATCGCAAGGCCTTAGTGTTGCGGGATTCTACCCCCTCTCATAGGTCATCGCAAGGCAGACTGGAAAAAGTGCTGCATTAGCATTCAGCTGGAATACGTATTCTCACCAAGTGAACACGAGTTCTAGGCCAATGCTAACATAGCACTGTCCACTTTGTACCCTGCACTGAAATATGATAATCCACAAAGAAAATCAAGCGCTAAGGTATTTGTATTTTGGAGGTGTTAGGCCAACTCAAATTAAAGTGTCATTTAAATGAAGCTATAGCAACATTTTGTGTAGTGATGACAACTGTTCATGGCATGTGCAAATTTGTTTTTACGTGACTTGTTTTTATTTTTGTTTGCGGCTACTTCTGTTCTAAAATGACGATGCTATGTGGTATAACCCTATGCTTTATGTAAGATAGCGTCATAAAGCATAGTGACTGTCATAAACATAATTTATTAATGCGAAATTGAATGACAATCAAGACGAGAAAATTGCACCTTAAAGGGCCGCTGAAAAAAAAGTTCCTTTAAAAAGTTTGTAAGGGACACAAGTGTCGAAAAATAAATTTTACGGAAAAACATTTTTTAGAGCAATATTGACGGCGCGAGATTAATTTCAAATACTGCGGGCAAAGTCCATGACGTCACGGAATGGTAATACGCACTTTCCACCTCAATAAGATGCTCATACCCTTTCTCCACCTCAACGCGATGGCCAACGCAATCCACCTCTCCTCCCCGCACCCAAAATGCCGAGAAAACATCAGTGGAAAGGACGTGACTACCGACTAAATCGCGTCTCGCGCAATCACTAACTATTTTAGCAGTGACCCATGACCTGTTTTTTTTGTCGCATATTTAATATTGTTGACTTGTTACTATATTTTATGTATGTGCCTCTCCCCTCTGTAATGCCTTCGGGCTCTGAGGGTACTTTCAATAAATAAATAAATAATGCTCTAATTTTTCTTTTTTTTTTATTCGCGTAAAATTTATTTTTTTCACACGCGGGCGTTTTCAGATAAGATCGAACAACCATGTCCGGTGACCATTTTTAATTTCGATGAAAAAATATATTTTGCTGGCTTTATGCCCAGAAGTATACAACCAATCCTTGTTTTCGGAAAAAAATTTTGTCTTTGCGAAAAAAATTTGTAAGCACCCTCTCAGTCACGTGCGTGTTTTGCGTATCGCGCGATGTTGACATTTCGGGCGGCTTCCCCCAAAAAACTGTTCTGCCTACGGGTCCTGAAATATTCACTGACAAATTAGGCATAGGAAGGATTGACAAAAAGTGTTAATCGCCGAGTATCAGGGTAGTTATTTTGAGAAAAAAAATAGCAAACATGGCACATTGCGCAATAACGCTCTGGATTAAAGAATATTTTTCTACGTATCTATAAAAGCTAAGGTCTTCAAACTTTGCCAGTCTGTTGCCCTTTATATAGTTCATCTTTGCGTGAAATATTGTTTTCCTATTTAGCTGGAGAAATTTACAAGAATTGCTCACACAGGGGCATTTAACTAAAAATGCATTATTTTGAAAATCATTTTAAAAAAAGGCCATCTTTAATTTTCTTTAAACTCTCTGAAATTAACGTTTCTAATATGTTCTAACAGAGTCTGCAAAAACATGATGCAATATTTGTGTGGCTTTTAAGTTATAAAGCGAGAAACATGGCCAAATTGACGCTAACGCGGTTGCCATAAATGGGGCGTGCACATACCCGTTCTTCACAATTTCATTATTATTAAAACGTGTAAAAATGCTACAGGGTGGTCAGGAAAAGACAAATTGACAGCACAGAGGTGGACAATAGTTTTAAAGGAAAAATTCCTAATACATTTTCGTACAACCGACCCAAAAATGCCCATGGGCCGGAGCGATCGAGGTGCGCCACCCTGTAACATGCTTCGCGGTGCCTGTTTCAACAGCCGGCGTATAGCGTCTCCGTCTACGCGACGTAAAGGAAGCAACCGAAACGACTTTGCAAATAGATCAGCCTACAACCTTGGCGGTAACATGATATAGGAAGTAGGGCGCGACAAAACCTGAACCTGCGCCGAATGCGAGCGCCAATAGATCCGCCGCCGTGGAGGGCCGCACAACGCGTAGAAAATGATTATTAAAAAAAAGGAAAAATAATTGCGATTGAATGAGATTGTCTCTAACTTAATTTATAAAACAACGGTTTGGAGAATCGTGAAATCCAGTTTGGGTATGCCCATGTGACCTACGTAAGGGATGATGCAACAAGCCACTTTAAGTAGCAACTACACGAGCTGCAGAGCCATACATACACATCAGCGAGGTGTATTGTTTTCCGCAGCTTGACATGGCAATAGTGCCTGTGATTGAATCGGGGGTCGTGTCAAGTGCCAGACAACGTTGTACAGCCTCCGACGGCCCACCAAGTCGGTGATCAAGTCGGCGTCAGAGATGGTTGCCCACTGAACACTAAACTGCCTAACGTGAAACTAATCCACCTCCCGAAAGCTGACATCAAAGCGTTCAGGGACATGAAAGTAAAGGACTGGCACTCTGTTTCCGTTGTGCGTGGAATTCAGTCCTGTCACTTGGAAAAAATGTTCCTTTTCGGAGTGCCAGGAGAGCGCCGTGACCGACCCAGGTCAGCGTCCGGCAGAAAGAATTAACGCGACAAGCTCTGAATGTGTGCACAGGATCTTGATTAATTAAACTAGTTTTAATTGTACCACTTTAAACATGTGTTTTTTCATATCACTATTTAAACGTCAGTAGCCCAGCCTCCCCACGAGGGGTAGGCTCCGAACTTCACTGATCCGAGAAATCTGTATTTAAATTGTTGACTTGTGCTTGAAACTCACCTGTAATCTTTTGTATGAATTCTAATTTTTCACAAATTCCTGTCACAGTGCTTTCTCTTCACAGACTTTCTACATTTTTCGACCCCTTGCTTGCCCTTGTTTGAAATCGGCAACGTCCTATCTTTCTCGACTCCCGTTACGTCAATTGTGTATATTTAAAACCCTGTGAAATAAAAATGAAAAAAAAAATTGCAAAGCTTTTTTGAAGGGTTTGTTGGGACAGATTACGAGACTTGATCTGTGAAAAGTAGAAGAAAAATTGCGATGGCCTTTTTTTTTAAACTGATTTTCCAATTATTGCAAAATCGGTAAACTGTCTAAATTTCAATGTATTTATTTTAGAAAGGTTATCGTTTTCAATTTCAATGACAATTTATGCAAATATAGAACAGACGCGTTCAAATCATTTAAAAAATTTGAATTTCCAGTCTTTTAAGATCCAGATCCATAAAGCTCTAAATTGCTTCGTAATGGATTACTTGTTTACCTACTTTTATTTTATGTAGAGTCTCTGCACAAAAGATATCAAACCTAAGACGACAACAGTTTTTCTTTAATGAATATCCAAAAGGACGGTTTTACGAAAGTCGCAAAAACGAGAGCGTGTACCGACAGTGACTTTGTGATTTTTTTCCTCAAGAGAAATTTTATTTTCCCCCAAAAAAGTTTGAATATGTTTTTGCGCTTGCACAAGTAAAACATACTGTATATCCTTTGCTAAAAAAAAAAAAAAAATGTCGACCGGACATGGTCGTTCGATCCTATCTGAAAACGCCCAATACAAACAATCTCAGGCAATCGGAATTTTTTCGCTTTTAACTATCTTTTATTTTCTACGCGTTGTGCGGTACTCCACGGCGCCGGATCTATTGGCGCTCACAGGTGGCGCAGGTTCAGGTTCTGCCGCGCCCTACTTCCTATATCTTGTTACCGCCAAGGTTGTAGGCTGATCTGTTTGCAAAGTCGCTCCGGTTGCTTCCTTTATGTCGCGTAGACGGAGACGCTATACGCCGGCTGTTGAAAGAGGTATCGCGAAACATGTTACAGGGTGGCGCACCTCGATCGCTCCGGCCCATGGGCATTTTTGGGTCGGTTATACGAAAATGTATTTGGCATTATCCCTTGAAAACTACCGTCCACCTCTGTGCTGTCAATTCGTCTTTTCCTGACCACCCTGTAGCATTTTTACACGTTTTAATAATAATGAAATTGTGAAGAACGGGTATGTGCACGCGGCATGCCATTTATGGCAACCGCGTTAGCGTCAATTTGGCCATGTTTCTCGCTTTATAACTTAAAAGCCACACAAATATTGCATCATGTTTTTGCAGACTCTGTTAGAACATATTATAAACGTTAATTTCAGAGAGTCTAAAGAAAATTAAAGATGGCCTTTTTTTAAAAATGATTTTCAAAATAATGCATTTTTAGTTAAATGCCCATGTGTGAGCAATTATTGTAAATTTCTCCAGCTAAATAGGAAAACAATATTTCACGCAAAGATGAACTATATAGAGGGCAACAGACTGGCAAAGTTTGAAGACCTTAGCTTTATAGATACGGAGAAAAATATTCTTTAATCCAGAGCGTTATTGCGCAATGTGCCATGTTTGCGATTTTTCTCTCAAAATAACTACCCTGATACTTTGCGATTAACACTTTTTGTCAATCCTTCCTATGCCTAATTTGTCAGCGAATATTTCAGGACCCGTAGGCAGAACAGTTTTTGGGGAAGCCGCCCGAAATGTCAACATCGCGCGATACGCAAAACACGCACGTGACTGAGAGGGTGCTTACAAATTTTTTCGCAAAGACAAAATTTTTTTTCTGAAAACAAGGATTGGTTTTATACTTCTGGGCATAAAGCCAGCAAAATATATTTTTTTCATCGAAATTAAAAATGGTCACCGGACATGGTTGTTCGATCTTATCTGAAAACGCCCACGCGTGTTTTAACCAGTCTGTTTGAAAATGCTCAGAGCCCAAAGCAATGAAAATGCTCAGAGCCCAAAGCAATGAAAATGCTCAGAGCGCAAAGCAAACACAACTATCAAATAACAGCAAGCAAACAAAAAAAACATTTTAAACGAAGTTTATTAGAGCAGCTTTGAACAATACACAACACATTTAGAAGCCAGGATCACAAGATAAGTTATACACAGGGCGAAACTAAACTCCGAAGTGAGGATCTCAAAAGCAAAAGTATTACAAGACAAAACACCTCCACGCTCGGCTCTATAAACAAGTGTATCATTCCAGCGTTCAAGTTCCATTCCAATTTGGTGATATACGACCATGGTTCAAACTATAAACCGTGCCGCGGAGCCGACCAGCATCGGCCGAAACCACGATCCATTTTAAAACCTTATTATGATATGCTACCGCCAGTATCTCAGCGGGCGTTCAGCGGGTAGGCTGTTTGACAAGCAACCTTGTGCCTTGATGTCATCTATGTTCTCAACAAAATTTCTTGTTCGTACTGCCAACATTGTACTGCCCATAGAACCACCAAATGAGCTATTGATTGAGTATCGGCACTCGGTTCACCGATATTTTTCAAGGCGACGCCACCTTGGCGCTTAGTGCAGAGCACATAGGGGCCGAAAGACACTCGAAAGCCGCAGAGCAGTAAAAACATAAGTACGCGTAAGGGCACTCAAGCAGTTTTTGGAGAAGCTACTTTGGTGCGATGGCGTTAAAGGGGCTGTGCACCTGGTTTTAATGTTGAAAGAATTTCCGTTTGCATTTTTTATATTGTTCATGCAAGCCCAGGTGACCAAAATACGCGTCACCTTTCCCCGAAAAACTGCTATTCTGCTGCGTAATTGCAAGCGCAAGAAAACGAATTATTTGCCGGTCTCCAGTCGCCCGTGGCGGCTACGGGAACTAAAACGACGGCGTCTCTGAGGTACGCGGAAGTCAACAAACCCTGTCCCCTCCGCTGCAGCACTCGCCGTCAGCCCCGCAGACGAACTGTCTCTGTGTCCATCGCTCACCGCGACCTTCGACGAGGCTAATCCTTTCAAAGTCGTCAATCGCGGAGGAAGCGGCTGGGGTTTCCTAAAGAGAGTGCCCAAGGGGAAAACACGTTGACCTCCAGAGTACGTCACTCGAAAGTCGCGTGAGAGTTGAGAGGCAACTGCGACCTTCGATTTGTTTTTTTTTAAATAAGAACTAGCGCTCGGAAGGAAATCCGGTTTTCTGTTTTTCGTTCCATAGGTGACGCAGATTAATTTCCGCGGTCAATTGGCCAAAGTCTGAAAATTGTTGCACAGTCCCTTTAAGGAAGCGTCAGTGAATGAGTATCTTCACTTTAGAAGGCAGAACCGCCTAGTAATCACGCAGGAATAAAATACTTGCGGACTCTTTTCTGCACTTGCGAGGACCAATTAAATTATCGTATGTTTAAACATTTCGGTGGCCTTTGTAAAGTTTCGCTAAAAAAACAATTTTCAGGTTTCATTTAAATATGTTGTGCATGATAATTTCACAAGATGTAAAATATTTCTAGTTCAGAATACGCGATACTGCAATTATTGTTTCGCAAACAAGGACTACGTTTTCCTTGAACATGGTTAAAACGCGCACAAAGAGACGAGGACAACAGGAAGGACTCGCTCAACTTACCACTCGACTACGTTTTCTCCTTGCCTTCTTCCGGGGGTGAATTTCCCGTTCCCCTGGGATGCGCGGAAGCGCACGTATCTGCGCGTTCCAGGCCGGTCGTGCCGGTCGGCTCCTTATCCGCAAACATGACGTCAGTGGTGCTCTGTCGGCGTGGACGGCGCGGTGAAAGCTCATCGTTCCGCGTAGAAAGCGCTATCCTTGACTGTGAATTTTCGTCGTGTGTCGCTATGATAACCCAGCACGCTACTAGAAGGAAGATCCACCCACTCGTGCGGCGATGTCGTGGCGGCACTCTCAAAGACAGCAGAAACGTCCGTGCCGTCGTGTTTGTTTACTTCGACTGACAGTGGGTGCTTTCTAAGCATTTGTGTCCTCGAACATCGCCCGGATTTCTTATTTGGCGCATTTCATGCGTGTGCTCAAGTTCAAGGTACTACTGGCGCGTACCGTATAAAGGATGCGAATTTTCACGCGTTTTCATCACCGGAGAAAATTGATTAGTGATAGCAATCCTGAACGCTCGCAACGTCTATCTGCTCACGAAATCATATTTCTACGTTGCTATATCGCTACTAAGATTACATTGTCCTTTATAATCGTAGCAAAAGTCGTGTGGCGATATTTGTACTATTGAAATGTCGTGTATTAGAGTCGTGATCGTCCAAGACGGCGTACTGCATCTTGTTTTTTCATCCACTGCTACCCTGCAAGTCCTACCAAGAAAATAATAATAAAGGTTTAGGCTATAGAAAACTGTCTGTCTATATTCTGTTACGGCATTGAGTAGCAGTGCGTCCTCTTTTAGAGGGGCCGCTGAAACAGCTGACGGCGGCGTATAGAAGCGGTGGCCGTGCTGACGACCCGCTGCGCTTGTTGTAGTGGTTGCAGGTGTGTGTACGCGCGGCGCAGAGCGGTCGTTCCAGTCACTCCAGTTGCAACGGACGCAGTCGTAGGTACGCGCTCGTTGCACATGTCTGAACCAGCTTCACCCGTCCTCCCGAGGCGAAAGTCAACGTGGCGACATCGTTTGACATCACGTACCAGAGGTAACGCTGCGATGTCAAACGTTGGTTTGGTTACGACTTTGCCCCAACCGCAAATCGAAGAACGCCCGAAAACGTCTGCGTTTCGTCGCTCTCGGAACCCGAACATGACTCCGAAGCGCTGCTATCGTCCACATCGCACGTCGGAGTGGCGTCATAGAAAATCATCCCCTGGTCGGCTGTCCGCCGAAGAATTTCAACCTCTAACGGCGTCAGGTCCTCGAGCGTAGAGAACTCCGCCATAATCGAAGCTCGAATGACAAAGAGGTTCGGCCGATGCGGCTACCTCGGGATCACTGCGCGACGGAACGTCGTCCAACGCCATTGGCCCGAGATCCTTTTGATAAGCGTGCGAGGACCAATGAGAGTGGTTTCGTTTTCGGATGGATCCGAGGGTTTGGCGGCCTTCAATTACATTTTTATTAAAGAAATAATCACCGTATGACTATACTTTTTGGTTTTTAGGGATACTTAGGGCGTCTAAATTCAGCTGTCATCATCAAACACGAACTCGAAAACCACTTGAGTGCCCTTTAACAATACTATCCCATTATTACGAGCAATGCTAAGAGATCACATTAATGGGAAACCACGATCCATTTTAAAACCTTATTATGATATGCTACCGCCAGTATCTCAGCGGGCGTTCAGCGGGTAGGCTGTTTGACAAGCAACCTTGTGCCTTGATGTCATCTATGTTCTCAACAAAATTTCTTGTTCGTACTGCCAACATTGTACTGCCCATAGAACCACTAAATGAGCTATTGATTGAGTATCGGCACTCGGTTCACCGATATTTTTCAAGGCGACGCCATCTTGGCGCTTAGTGCAGAGCAGATGCAACTGCCGATCGTCATAACTCAAAAGTGCGAATTCCTCAGCATTACATTCGGTGATAGGAAGCTCAGGTCAAAATGCTTCGCTCTTTCGCGAATTGCTTAAACATTTTTGAAGGACGGAAAATCATGTCCTGTGATTTTGAGACGAAGCTTCAGATAACTGGCAACCATGATGTTAAGCCTCAAGATGGGTAAGTGTTGTTACTCTGAAGCTTAGCATATTTAGTGGCTTAACTACTGCAACATTTTCCGCCGTGTTTTCATGTTGCCTTGTCAACCGTACCAGCGGATGACTTCGGCTTGTTATGTGTAGCGGCCGTAGTTTGTAAGTGGTCTTCGATGATCGTGCACGAAGATTATTGACTCCCTGCTCGCTCAAGCGCGTCGTGGTGCAGAAGGCGTCATTCACTGGTGGCCATACCTCCCTGCTCAGCGCGAGCTTTCGATTAGCTGCCAGAATTCTCCTGCAAAGATTGTAGTTCTTTTTAGAAAATAAGTGGGGGCTCGTTTTGAGACTGTGTTCATAATGGCGAACTCGCTTTTCGACCGGCAACGTTATGAATGTATATCAACTTTTGTTACAGACGTTTGATATCTGCGATGCAAAGCAGTGAAACAGCCGTAGAATCTTACCTGACTGATTGGAACTGCTCTTGCGACTAGGCCAGCCGTATGTTTTGCTGGACCGCGATACGAACTGAGCGTCACACGATGTACCCTGCGGCTGATCAAAAAGTTTGCCATCATTCTCGAGTCGGCAGTTTGGGTTTTTTCGTAGAACCCCAAAACAAAGCTTCGATTCACAGATGTCTCATTGATTAGGCAAAAAAATATAGACCACAATCTACTTATTTGTATAGTTTTACTCACCAAACAAAAGTTCACACAAACGGTAGTTCGTCTTTCTCTCGTGACTAAACAGAATTATCCCACTTTACTATTTACCAAATGACGCAACTACAGCCACTAAATGAGCTGCGCTTAGAATATGGGCACTCCGTTCCCCGACATTATTCTGGGCACCACAAATTTTATGCTTGTGCAGAGCAGACGCCACTGCCGATCGTCATGATTCAAAGGTGCGACTTCCTCAGCATTAGATTCGGTGTTAGGAAGCTCAAGTAACATTGCTTTTATCAGTTGCGAACTGTTTAAACATATTATGGAGGACGGAAAAGCGTTTTCTGTGATTTTAGATAAATCTTCAGATAACTGGCAACCATGATATTAAGCCAGAATATGGGCGAGTGTCATTACTTTGAAGCGTAGCTTATTTAGTGGGCGGATCGGTGGCCGAGTGGGCTAGCACACACCAGCTCGGAGCATGTGGAGCGAAAGCTCGCGCTGCAGAACCCAGGGATTTGGAGTTCAATCCCCACCCCTGCCCGTTTCTGTCTGGCTGAGCATCGTACCGGCGTGCGGTCGCGTATCACTCCTGCGTGGTGCATGATAAAAACCCTAAGTTAACGGTTGTACTACACTGGATAAATTGCTCATCTACAGCTGGGAGACTCGTCACCCGTTGAAGCAGACCAAGTTTTAGGCTGTATAAAGCTAAGCGCGACCCAATTTCTTTTTTTGCTTATTTAGTGGCAGTTGGCGCGACGATTTGATACTAGAAGAGTGGTCTGGAACTAAAAATACGAACGCGCGGCATATTATTAGCGGCGAGATGTTTTGGTGGCGCCCTCCTATGGTTCCCCCTTGTGACGTCATTACCTTGCGAACAACAAGTTCGATGGTGTTTTGTAAATAGCACGGTGGAAGCTTGAAATCATTGCGCTCTCAAAGAAACACTGCCAACACCGTCAAAATTGAAGTTCTTTCATTCCTCTTATTCCGTCGATGATAAACTTTCCGACGTCATAGTCAGCGTTCGGCCAATCGTGGAAGGGCCGACCACAGCGACGCTTTTGGTCGCGCACGGGACCAATTCCTCGCACGGTGCAGTAACGAGCGCCACTTATAAGATGTCGCGTGCCAGCCAACCTCCTTGAATTGGAGGCCACGCTTTTTGAAGGACATATCTACTGGTGACTCTCGGTGAAAGCCGACGTAAGCTTTAGTTACGTAACGTAAGAAAATGGTGTTGTCTTAACCAGACTTACTTCTTAATAAAACGACATAAAGCTAATTTAAGGTAAAGCTACATATATCTAAATTCAGCACACGATGGGGAAAATTAGTGCAGAGGCGTTCCCGCGTGAGACGGTTGACGTATGCTAAGGCCGTTGTTGCACGAAAAATATTCCTAGAATACCCCAAGCAATTTCTCAGCAGTCTAATGAAGAAACGTCTACGCTGTACAAAGTGCGGTTCAAACAGACCCGGAATACAAACCTGGGCGCCGGAACCCGTAGTGACGTCAGCGCTCCCTCCGTACGGGCGGTGACGTAATTATGGCTTCCGGCGTCCGTAGTTAAGAGTTGAAAAATTTTCAACTTTCTCCTTCCCGGGTCATGAAGTAGGTATCCGTATTTTCTCCGCGGCCAATCAGCGCGGCGCGCTTCCTCCTCCGCCCTCCTTGCCACCGGCGTTCACGCGGTTCCGCGTGCAAATGCCTCAGACGCTCCGTGCTTGCTTGCGAGGATGGCTGCGACGATGAACTTCTTGCCCGTCTCCGACGCGACGAAAGCTGCTCAAGCTGCAAAGAGTGGCGCTCCCGCGAAGAGGGCTGAAGTTGCCGCTGCGTTTGACGTACCCGAGAAAACCTATAAATTAATTCAGCTAGTTCAGGGGTACCCCTGCATCTACGACAGGTATCGTAGCGACCACAAAGACCAGGACAAGCAAAATAACTCGATACTGCTTTTAATACTTTATTCAGATCGTTTCGGAGACACGGGAGGTGGTTGCAACCCGATGAAACGGCATCTTCAATGCAGATATGAGTGGCCTTTAAAAAGTCCGTTTGTAGAGGCAGGCAGTGGTTGGCTTGCTGGCTGCAAAGAGACCGGAAAGGCAGAGGGATGCACTTAAAAGGTTAAAATGGTCAACGACACCGGTACGCGCTGTAGATGAGAGTTTTTAGGCAGTACTGTACGACCGCTAGCCTAGGGTCTTTAACACCCGTCACGCAGTAGTGAAACACGAACGTCTGCTGGTACGATGCTCATCCAGATCGAACCGGGCAGTAAGGAGAGAGAGAGAGAAACTTTATTTTAACCGAAGATGGGAAGCTCTTCGACCTTACGCCCAGGTCCGGGCCTATGTAGTGGTGCCGGTCTCCGTCACCCATCATAGTTTGAATGTGATGAACGAGGGATGGCCACCACAGCTTCTGGAGTTCTGGAGAGGGGAAAGGACCATTCCTCCCAGCCGCTTGGAGTGAGGTCGTAAGGTAAATGGGAGGGGATTCATGTCGACTCTGGTGGCTGCCGAGTAGTCGCAGCATGTATGCTGGTTCGAGGGGTATCCACCGCAATGGAGCAGCTGGGGTGTCCTGGAGCATTGGCGAAGTAATGAATATACTGCTCGGTGAGTAAAGTGTGTGTTTGTGCGACTTCTAATGAGGGATGCCTTCTCTTGAATGTGCATATGATGGTGAGGGTAGAGAGAGGAAATTCTTCGCCTCTCTTGCTGATTTCTATTGGTGAACCCAAGATCCCTGGGTTCTGCAGCGCGAGCTTTCGTGCAAAATTCACTCACAAGCTGCTTGTAAGCACACATCCTAGCTAGCACAAAGGACAAGGAAGCACAACGGTCTTCCGTCATACATGCGCTCAAGAGAGCACAACATAGTAAACAGAAAGAGTGTGTCGTATCAGCTGCACATGTGCATGTCATTGCTATTTTTTATAGCACAGACGCAGTAAAATCTGACAAGCGTGTGACTGTTACGAAAGCTTCTCTCGTGATCCTGCCACGTTAAAAATGATATAAACGTGGTTCCACTGCGGGAGCGCACGCTCCACGCGAGTATTCCTGCGAGCGACGCGCGGGCCCACGTGTAACGCCACTTGATATATAACATGAAAATAATCCAAAATAGAGTGCTCTTCATACACACGCGCTTTTGCTTGAGTGGTGACATCTCGGCCATTTTTACGCCTAATCGTTTTTTTAGCGCATTTTGAAGTACGCGCAATCCGGTGTCAATCAGCTCGAGCGCGTAGCTTTGCTGATGCAGAGACGCCATTTTAGCGCCCGAGTCACGCGCCGAAGGCGCGAGAGCGTCACGCGCTGAACATCTAGTGCAACAATGGATGCCTTCACCTGAAACAGACAGACATGTAGGCACCCTAATCCAAAATGAAAAGCAGCATACCCTACCTGGCTCGTGACATACGGAAGCACTCGAAGAAGTCCCGGCCGTCGGGGTCTTCGTACATCTGTCTCACGATGGTGGCATACTCGCCGAGCGTTTTGCGAGACCTCAGGAGCTCGCGGACGGCCTTCCGCTTCTTCTTTTGTTCACGCTCTGCAGGCACTGCTCGCACGTAGCCGCGAAAGCAGTCAGCCGACGCCAGTTGATAGTTCTTGCATTTGTGACGTACCTCACTAACAAAAGTTCATAAGTGAGGCAATTCGAGCTTCGTAGCCGGGATCCTGCCCAGACGACGACATCGCGAAACAAAGCGACGAAAACGAGGCGCCCGTGCCGCTCTAGACGGAGCGCGAAGCGTAGCTGGCGTCCCCTGCCTCGTGCAGAGCCCGCGCAAGCGGCGACGACCCCGCTTGACGACAGCCGTTGATTGGTTGGCTGGGGAGCCGCCGTGACATCAGCTCCCGTATAGGAGGGCCCGTGGCCGCGCGCCGTTCAAAACAAACCGTGGCGTCAGCTCCCGTAAACGGAGGCCGGAAGTGATTACGTCAGTACGGGTTCCGGCCGCTGCCGGTTCCGTATTCCGAGTCTGTTTGAAGCGGTTTTTCCTTAGCCCAAGCATGAAGTAGCCTGCTGAAAACGGCTCGTCGAGGAAAACATCTTCAAATTTCCACCTCCCCTTCTTCCCTTTCTCCAGCTGTAGCTCTTTTTATTTATTTATTTATAATATGGTAATTTTTTTTTTTTTAAAATCTTTAACCACCAGGTTTTTGTTGCTTATTTGAGACCACGGTGTTTGAGACTCTACGTGCAATCCCAAGCAGGTCAAATTTGATTTTAGTCTTGTGCTTCGCGTTCTCACGCGCATGAACAAGGAAGAAGAAAACAAAGAACTCGCCTCGTTCACTCATTCTGAACATCGGCTTTGGTGAGACGCCCCCATCTATAACTTTGCCTGCCTTCTATCTGATGTAACGTTTGTTCATTTGAGACGATTGCTGAACCGACTGTTCTTAAACTAGCTCATTTTGCTCCGTATGTGCAGATATATTCTAGAGAGAACAGGATCTTTCTGAAGCTCGTTCCTCGACCCGACTAGGCCTAGTGCCCGATCCAGCCCTTAAATCGGAGCAGCCACCTCTTCATACATTAAACCCTCTTCCTTACCAAGATCTCCGATGGGTGAGCTTATTTCTCATCAAAACAGAGTGTTCTAAAATATAAATTTCGCAATTTGTTTTCCGCAATTATTAACTATGCATTGCGTGATGCGAAGGAACTAGTATATCGCTATTTATCCAGACTAACGCGCCTCCATGCGCGCTTTGTTTAGGGTTATGACATCCCGTCATTTAGTTATGAACGCTTATTTTCCTTTTTATTTTGGAGCGCGTGAAAGAGAGAGTCTCCCCGGACGCGCTACTAACGTAAGCTGTGCTACGGTGTCACTTTGTTTCCGGCAATATTTTTGGGTATTTTTTGTGTGAGCGCATGCCGTCGGCATCGGGTACTACAAAAGATATCACCAGCCTTAACAGGAGGTCATTAGGCACCCTCATTTGGACCACAGTGGTCCGAACCAACGTTCTTAGATCTGTCAGTTGACAAGCACCGCGAATGAGTGGCGTTGGAAATTGGTACTTTGTTGCTTGCACGCAAGCAGGTGCGGTCGGATCGCGCTCCTAGCGCCACCGGTGTCAAAGCCTCATGAACAAGGAAGAATCATTTTCAAACGAGGTTCTTTTCCTCCGACTTTGCGCAAACGTTATATTTATCATAAAAACATCGATAGAACTCCAGTCCACCGCGGGTAATCTGCGCCAAACGGTCCACCGATTCCTCAAGCTTCTCTCCATTGGGCGCGCTTATAGGGTAAGCGAGCACCACCGAGCGCACATACCACGAAAACGCGCCAAGCGTTCTAGGAAGCTTCTCAGCTGACTTTGATCTAGTAAGGTTTGTCAGGAGGAGGAGTCGCCTTGCTATAATTACGACCGAAGTCTTAAACGGAAACTCCGGTCAAAAGTAGAAATAAACTTAAATGACTGATATCGATTTACGGAGATTCAATAAGAGCACTGCCAAGTGTTACACTATTAGCAAACAGCGATCCACTCTAAAAACGACATTTAAAAGGCTATACTCAGCTCATCAGCGGACAATGAGCAGGTTAGGTATTTGTCAAGCAACCTTGTGCCCAATTGTCATGCTGGGGAGGGACTATAGAGGAGCTGGTGAAGGAACTGCGCAAAGAAATAGAGTGTAGGGTGGCGCTGGAAGTCGAGCTCAGAGAGCTGAGGCAGATCCTATTGGCATATCGCGAGAGCGTAGCAAGGCAGTTGGAAGGGCGGCTGGAGGAGATGAAATGAGGGCAAAGGCCGAAGTAAAGAAGCGCGAAACAGTTGAGGCGGAACTGGAAGGGCTAAAACGCAGAGAGGGTCAGATATGGGGCGCGCAACAGGTGGGAGAGCCTGGTGCTGACGGGAGATACCTCTACACAGCAGGGGGATCAAAGAGGTAGCCAGGACGATGCCCGGAGTAAGCAGCCGACGCCGACATTCAAGCCAGATATTTGGAACAACTAGGGCCACGGGAAGACAAAAATCACAGCTTCAGATGGCACGAGAAGGAAGGAGACAGCACAGGGGGAAAACGAAGACAGAGCACAAGATGGTGTGGGTGGTCGGCAGTTGGAATGTGTCAGGATGCAAAGAGGTGGTCCTAAAGACGGTGAAGTGTGATGAGAGGGTGCAGGGTAAGGACATGTCAGGCAGGAGTTTTAGTGAGGCAATGGATAGGGCCAAGGATAGGATTTTGAACAACGTGAAGGAAAAGAACCTATACCTGTTTTCACCTCCAAGAACCATAGGGAAAAAAGTCCGGCTTCTCGCGGATGATTACTAATTTTCACCTTTAGGTGGAGATTTAAGATATATTTAGTAGCATTTCGGAGTGGATACACGTTATCTTATCAAGGAGTACACGTTTCAAATGCCAAAAGCATCGCCTGTGCCTCCGACAACCAAATCTGGCGAGAACTATTTCGCGCGGCGTATGAACAATGCACAAAACTTACTGTTTTCTTGAGGTGAAAACAGGTATAGTTGTCGTGCACACAGGGGTAAATGGCGTTCTCATCTTCAAGTGGCGGCATCTGGGGAAGCAGATAGAGGCGCAAGTGGCCGAACTCCGGGCCGGGTTGGATAGGGTGCGCACTAAATTTCGAATCTTCCAAGTGGTCCAGTCAAAGAAGCCGGAGGTAGCCAGGCAGATAATTGAAGCGAAAAGGTGTTACACAGGAGACGAGGGAGGCCCTTAGGAACGACGTGATGGATGCCTACAAGGAGATCTATGGGACTGGAACACACCACCTTTTCTCCTGGGATGGCATTTATTACAGCGTGCTCTCCGTGAGGAAGGTGGGGTAAAGGGCGAGACGTAGAGCTTGTTTTTTGTTTTTTGTTTTTATAGGTGCAGACGGGCTGAAGATCCCGTGTTTTACGAGTAAAGACGCAAGAAGCAAGGGCAGGACTAAGATTCGCGGGAGAAAAAAAATACAACACAATGAGAGTTCAAAAACATGCTATTTGGCAGAAACAGGGTGAAGTGCATAGAAATTGAAGACCAACTCCAAAAGGAACATTTTAAAGTACACGAAGTCGCGGAGACACCTCTTGAATACGTGGAATGACCACCTGGAATTGCCCCTGGATAGGATGAAAGAAAAAAGGAAGGGAAAGAGGGAGGTCTAGGGGCATTGGTGAAAGGACAAGATTGGAAGAGAGTCAAAAAAAGATTGTAGGGAACATGTCACGTGACCTTCAAGAGAGGTGCAGTGACGCATTGCCTTTTAATACTTTGAGTTCGCTGAGGTGGCCAGTAACATCCGCTACAGTTCATCGTCACTGAAATCGGAGAACAGTGATGTCTAGAGATATAAATCAAACTATTTTGTCAGTAGACTGCCCACAATAAAGTACTACCCTTAGAAGGCAGTGCAGCACAAGCGCAATCGGAAAGTACAACACCCTGAGGACAGAACACCCCACAAAGTTGTGAGAGGCAATACCAACCACATCACTAAAATGAACAAAAAAAAACTCACAATTTTGCTTTGTTTATTTTATGATGTCTGGAAGATAATGCGACCAAGTAAGGCAACTGTGGAAACGGTGCTTGAGTGCTACAAGTTGTTGAGACAGAAACCAACTGTAACTGACTGCAGCATAGACCTAGCTAAATGTTTTTTTTTTCATTTAAAACAATTAAAACACGTTTTCTCGGACTATGAAATATCGATTTTCAAAAAATATTGAAACAAATTTGAAGATTTTTTTTGAAGTGGCGAACAAAAATTGCTTAGATTTTGACATTTTTTATTTATAAAAATTCAAGCGCACTGCAAAAAAACAAAAAAACACTTAAGATAGTTAGTTTATATTTTGTCGAAATTAAATAAACCATACAACTCATTGCACACAAAATTAAGCTTAAGAAATAATAAGAATATTTGTTGAAGAATCGCCTCAAATGCAAGGAAGTTAAGTGCGGAGTTTAGATGGGTAGGAAACATAATTGAAAGAAAACCTGAGACTGTGTCGTGGGCTGTCCGTATTCTTATTTCTCCCAGTCTCAGCTTTTCTTTCCATGATGTGACCTCAAATGCTCTTCTACATTTTGCCAGCATCGCGACATCAAACCCCGTGACACGACGCCTTCTGTGACGCCATTTGTTGAGACTTCGGGACCACTTTCGCTGTGGCAGCGGAATAGGACGCTCAACACATCAGTCGAAGACGCGTTCCTGGCACAGTTGCATTAGTAGGTGTGTGTAAAATAAAAACAAGCCAACCCAGTAGTCTTGCATGATGCAATATTGTGTTATAATTACATGGTGTTATATTTTATTTACAGTTATTGTTTTCTAAAAAAGTCTTCTTTTACTTTTCTCTGGATCAGCAAGCAATGGCGAATCGATGTTTATGTCTGGTAAGTAAGCTGTAGACAGTTTCTTTGGCAATCCCGCATGCCATGTAACATAGATATCTGTACAAAATCAAGATACATTAGGAAAGAATTTTAAGTTTTCCCAATTAGCTCGCTATTTTTCATGCACGTTCGAGGTAAATTTGTACCAAAAACTTGACTTCTGTGAATAATATAGTCCATTTATAGTGCTCAACCCTGAAGACACAGTGTCCCCTAATTTCGGACAATCGAAGTGAATTCATTTAACTCAGCTATTTGAGGTCTAAAGCAGTGTCAGGTACACTGTCTAGCGTACAGTGGTGTTAGAAAACGAGATTAAGGTCAAACAGAGTATGAGAGATATTTATTACTTTTTTCAAATATTAATGCACACGAATAGCGCTTTGCTTAGTGTTATTTGTTGGCCAAGATAAATAGATTCTACTAAAGAACATTGTGAACAGATTTGTTGATTTATAAGGTTGTCATAAATATTTGCTTGCACATGTTTGAATTTTCTCAACATTTTCCACAGTGGCATATTGCAAAAACTTAAACATACACCTAATTAATATTCTTTTTGTAATTATATAAATAGAACATATGGGCAATTAAATCATGTTTAGGGAAACCAAATTATCGCAGTGGTTATGTCGCCAGACTCGTTCATGTGTTTAGAAAACTCATACCCCTGTCAGACGGGCTAGTTTAGTGTCACTACAAGCGAGTGCACTTCGCGCTTAGTGTCATTTGTGTAGTGTGCCAAACGGCTCCTTCCTGAGGAACACACTTGGCTTGGAGTGAGTTTGACGAACTGACTTCGCTCGATCGAATGCGTGGCATCAATAGGAGTGTGTCAACAGTAAAACATAACAACACAGAAACCAAAAGCGTGGCGTAAGTTTTAATTTATAAAGAAAAAGAAATTCGTGAAAGAGACGACATGTAGAAGAGTGGCATTGCAAAAAAATAGTGGGGTGGACTTGGCGTTTAGGCTAATATGAATCAAGATTAGCGCAGCGGTGAATTGATGAAAGACGACGACAAAGTCAGTCATTCATGGCTATCTTGGTTAGCGGAGAAGGATAGAGCATACTTTTGTTTCAGCATGTAACTATTCGAGACAACACGATAATTATGATCTGATTAGGCAGTGTCAGGGCCTCCTCGTAGATCTCTGTGGAACGAAGCGGAACGCCACAGTTGGATATGCTTCGTTCCTTATCTTGGCTTGCGATGATCGATCAGAATCATCCAATGGGCGTAAAAATCGTTCATTAATGTAACGTTGTTTTAGAGCACAGCTCCTAGGCACCCGTTTCTGAGTTGAGCGGCGTCGGCGTAACCGCGCGTTGCATTAAGGACTGTTTCCAAAAGTGACGTCACACGTGACGTCACGTGTGTCGTCACGTGTGACGTCACGAGGGTGAAATTTTCCCGGTAAATTTTGCGGTAAAATTTTTCGCTAAGTTTGGCGGAAAATATTTCCGCTAAATTTAGAGGAAAAATTATACCCGTGTGACGACACGCGACATCACACCTAAAATTTCAGATGACGCGCCATGTGACGTCCCACGTCAATTCAGTGGGAAAATTTCCCGGCTAAATTTAGCGGGAAATTCAGCGAAATTTTACGCTAATTGGGATGGGAACAAGAGAGGAGGATGGGAGGGTTCGGAGGGGAGCAGCTGGCATACCCTCCCCTTCGTACCCTTCCTCCGTCCTCCTCGAGAGCTGAGCTCCAATTCGGCCTTACAGAGAATTGTAAACGCAACAAAGGAGTTTATCTGTAGAGTGTGGTTGGGAAAAAAGTCTCCGCGGGTACTTAAAGGCTGTTTGAGAAATAAATCAGTTAGCTGAGTTTGAGACGTTCTCTGTGTCTGTTCCTTCTACTGAAAGTTCTTCCAATTTCATCCACCGCAGTCTCGGATGTAATACAACATGATTAGCTACCACCAGCTCGCCTGCACTCTCACCGTCTTTATGTAAACGGTCTAATTTTTTAAACGCGTCTTTATTAAAGGAAGCTGAAGCGGTTTTAAATATGAGAAAAAACACTCGAGCCTGGTTAATAGACCTAAGCAGTGTTGTACGGAACGGCGTTCCAAGGAACGGCGTTCCTGGAACGCGTTCCTTTTAGGAGGAACGAAGGAACGCCGCCGTTCCATTTTGCATCGGTGGAACTGGAACGGGAACGCGTTACATTTTTACTGGAACGGAAAGAGTAACGGCGTTCCTTTTCTTCGTCCAGTGGGGTAATTTTTATTTTATTTATAACAGGGAAATTTTGAAAGTACAAAAACAATATCTTTACGAAGTGCAGGATCTCGTTAACTTTTTGGCTACTAATCTTATGGATTATTTTTTGTGGTCCTCGCTTGCTAACAGTTTCGGGTGCAGGACAGCTGGTGGACATTGATTCTTTTTTGAGTGCCCGAAACTGCGGTACAAAAAGCAAAACTTTTAGTCGTAGGAAAAGACAAAGAAAGAGGGTCGTTTCAAACTCAGCTACTTTTTTGGTTCCACGAATCCTCATACACCCAGAAATCTAAGGCCGACTACAGCCATTTCTGAACTTCCATAACGAGACCTACAGTTACAACAAAATCACAGGTTGCCAGACATCGAACGCATCCTTGCATCCCGAACATTGGTCACTTAAAAGATACGCAAAAAATAACATTTATTCCTTCTCTTGTCCCCCACCTTCGAACTGAACAACAAATCCAACCTTCACAAAGAAGTATTTGTAGTTTTCAAGGCTGACCTTCCAAAAGCCCTACCTCCTCCTTCACTTGCTCGTCTTGCGGACAGCAACATCGAGAAGCAACTGTTGTTAAGTTCGAGCAGGGAACTTCGGTAAATTGAAACGTGTGAGGCAGTTGTAAAACGCTCGTGCAATGCGGGGTAAAAGTACATTCGGCTCGTCTGAATCGTCCACCACAAACATGAATATGGTTAAAAGCTGAAATTTTTAACTTGAATATATCAACAAATAAAACCCTGCTTCCGCTTGTTTTCTTCTTCTGGTGCCCTTCCATCATGACATACAAACTGGTATGTTGCGTATTGATGGGACAGATAAAAAAAGAAAAAAAATCTCTGCTTGATTTAACTAAATATGGTAATTAGCAAAATACAAATGTAACGTATATGTAACGATACGTTCCATTTTTACACTGTAACGGGAACGAGTTCCTTTTTCACAGATGGAACTTGTAACGGGAACGCGTTCCAAAAATCACAAGGAACGAGGAACGAGCTTTCGTTCCTTTTTTTGAGGAACGTGTACAACACTGGACCTAAGCCATCACGAATATCGTATTCGTTTTGTTATTTTCTGTGCGGATTAACCGGAAAAGCGCCTTCAAAGTAGCGCCGAAGCCACGCCTCTCCGAAGCAGAGGGAAAGGGGAGAGAGGAGAAAGCCCGTCAGCCGATGCAACGCCTCCTAGAAGACAAGGCCGTAGCGCTCTCCTCGTGACGTCGCGAAGGAAGGCCATCGGGGGCGCGCGGCGAAGCGAAGGCAACGCGCGTGGATCGACCGTCGTAACGCGCTTTTAGTCACATACACGTGTCTTGTTAGCTAAAATGAAAGCTGCACATAGCAACGGGTCTCGAAAACATTTTATTACACGGGCAAAATATTACACCGCTAAATAATCGGGATGAAATGGTACGGGGTAGGCGTATAAGAGAAAACATTGAGCCACGCAATAATTGCTGTAGGAATGCATATTTTACACAGAAATACTTCGACAAAATGGCGAGACACGCAGTGATTGGACACAGCAAAACAAATCACAGTTAAAAATCAGGTAGACATAGTCAACGCGGACACGGCTAGACAAGTGTCACTTACGATCATGTAAGCGATGTTATCGCGTGCAGTCACTGAATTCTTGCATCATACTCCGGCCACACGGCAAAAGTAATGTAATTTCGATCGAATGACAATATGGGGTCGACAAATCAGCTTGCGACGCTCATATAATCACTGAAGACCTCGATCTGATTAAGTCCCATATCATTTAATGAAAATATATTAACTTTTCCGTGTGGCAGGGGTACTAAGCTTACTATTTACAGTCAACTAATTTACTTCTCCCTATGGGCTCGAGCTGCCTTAGAACAAAATATCAGATTTTGTATACAATAATACTAATACCTTAAATACAGTTAAGATTCTAGTATAAAAGCGGTAAAGGCAATAAAATAACATTAGTATAAATAAACACATAAGCACAAACAACACACTTTGTATAGTCACACAAACTTGTTATTCACCTTCCAGTGAAAACTAGAATATTACCACGCATACTGTAAAACTCTTAATGTTCGCGAGCCCTTCATTTTCGCGAATTTCGCGAATTGAAAAATTCGCGAAATTTAAGGGCACGCGAAAATTTCGATCTTTAAGAATTTCAATGCAGGCATCTGGAATTCGCGAAATTTAGTGGCCGCGATTCTGTCCTTTGTGACCGATTCGCGAAAAATAGGGGCCGCGAAATTAAAGGGTTTTACAGTATTTACAAATGTCGACGCAACCGCACACGGATAACGACGAACAAGATGCCATTCTGTCACGAAAAACAAAAACGAAAAAACAACCCGACTGCAGCACTTTACTCGCGTCCCACATGACCAAGAAAGCCCGTAAATAAGTTGTTACTCACTTGTCGATCGTATCCATACGTCCCACAATATCCGTGGCGAAAACATTTGAACACGAACTTTAGGTCTATCGATAATCGACCAGTGTTATCGTTGGCTGGTTGCCACATATGTCACTCAAACCGTAGCAGGACTTGTTCCGCGAATCCACGTAAATGCCGTAGTATCAAGCGAACACAAAAAAAAAACTACCCGAGACTGCGGTGACGATCAAGAAACCACAGGAAGGATCAAAAGAACCACACACACACACACACGAGCAGCGAGCGGCAGCAGTGTGGGAGGCTTAACCAGCTCAACGTCGTCGACCCATCTCTTGCTCGCGTGCGCTCCCTGCAGCGATGACTGGATTTTTTCGGTTCCCTTCCCTTCTCAAAGTCTCAGGGTTCCTTTTTAGACAGTCAGCAGCTCACACACAACGTAAATTTACCAGAATCGGAGCCCGTACGAGGGAAGAAAACGTCGCAGCGGACCGGTTCATTCGAAAAGTGTGAGGATCTGCGGGATTGCACCGATTGAACGTAGTCCCGCGGTTACGGGGATAATCATAAATAAAAAAATTCGTACTTTCAACCTTGATAGCGCGTTGTATATTATGTTTATATTATATATATAATAAATTGTACAATACTGCGCTTTTAAAACATATATTAATGTCAGATAAACGCTCCCGAACACCCCGCGTCGTCGCGTTTTTTTCACGTCGATGCGGTCGGTGCCACAAAATTTTCTCACGTAGTTGCGCTATGGACTTCCTTCCTCCGCCATTGTGACGTAACCACTCGGAGCGCTCTGGCCTTCTCTTCTAGGAGGTGTTGGTCGATGTCACAAAAGGACCAGCTGGGGGAGCCTGCCGCGGCTAGCCGCGCTTCCCTCGTAGGCTGCTCTACTGACTTTTCGAGCCGTTGTCGTTCTGCCGCCACATAGCACTTGCTTTTATCCGTTGACCGGTCATGCTATTGACTCAATCGCCTGACGTGTTGATTGTTCTCTTGTTTGTTCACGTATTTGCAGAATTCTCGTGGCACCGAACCAACTGACTCGTGCTGTTGCACGATGCCATACTCATGTGTAGCCGCCAGCTTTCACAAACAGCGCTCGTCGCAGTTATTCTTCCCGCTTACCGTCTTTTCCATCTCTGAGATTTTAAAGGGGGGGGGGGGGGGTTGAGCAAGTACACCGTTTTTTGTTCGAAACGTGTTTCGGATGGCGCATATGAAAACTACGTACGTATGGGTTTGGGTCTGAAGAAGGCTCGCCTGAACCCGACGCTCTGCCGACCATCTTTGAAGGTAAGAAGGCAATTCAGCGCATTAAAAGTCACAAGCAAAGAGGAAACGTAACTAGGTAAAAAAGTTTAGGTCGACTGTTCTAGAAAAAGCTATTACGTTATTAGAATTGTGCAGTGTACTAGAAAAGCCGCGATCATGTAGCCAAATAGCGGGTTTCCACTGGCTCTCTTGTGTTAACCGCCTTATATTAGTGTATAAGCGTTGGTTTCTTATATTGTTGAAGTGACCATTTTTTCCGAACCGACTTTGGTCCGGGAAATATGAGAAACAAAAGAAAACAATCTTGGGTAGCCCAAGATTATTTTCTTTTGCTTTTAATCTACTCCGCGACCCAGTCACTTGGGAGAGGAGGGCTTGCTCTAATAAGTGGTCATGCAATTCATAATGCGACTTTCACGGTGCAAATCGTTTTAGCATAAACGTTTTTTTTTACAGTTGTTGATAAATTGAAGTTACATATTTTTTAAATGTAAACATAAATTTTGTTAAATTTTCCTTCCATAGGTTCATATTCTCTTCAGGAGAGCTTTTTCAAACTACAAAGCATGCGACCTTCTGTTCTGAATTGAGTTCTTTTTTTACAAGTTAGGCAGTGTTTTCTGTATGAAGTTTGTGTCATGCAATGGTTCTTTGTGCCGTAGAAACGCGATCGGACGATGATAATGCTTGGTGGTGGTCTAATGCAGTCAACAAATCTTGGTAGAAGTAGGTAGCGAATGTAGAGGCCCAGGAAGCTTTCACAAATTCGACATCAAATTAAGGGCCGCCGGGAACACATCTCCGCTTTTTCTAAAGCTATAATGGCGTAATAGTTAGTGGCAAACAAACTAAACGCAGCAGAGGGTACCGCTATCACAAGGATGGACCTTCTGCGCAGTTATTCGCATCGTGCGCAAGGACATGGCGGTGGCAGAACGGCGACCCTGTCTCATCACCCGTCTCATCTCAGGGGAAGCTCTCCCGTCGCCCGAAGCCGATTATACTATCCCTTCAAACCACTTCAGCCTTGATGAACAATGCAACCTGCACGCTCACGTGTCCAGCAGCTGGCAAGCACGAAGGCCGATGTGTGCAGAATTCTTGTCCTCTGACGACCGTTTTGGGGAGGGTCACGCTAATCCGGCTTGACGCGTCCCGTCAATAGCACTCCGTTTATTGTCAACGTTTACGTTACAATAAGTAGCAGTCAGTACGCTCCTGAAGGTATGAAACCGGCCATGTCGCGTCCGCGCAAGCGGTTCCTCGTGTCTGCCTTTATTTCTGCGGGGGTCATTTTTCTGCTTCGCCAAAGGCTGGAACGCGTACTTTGTCACGTCGAGGGTCGTTTGGACACATTCCTCTTTCGGATCCGCCGAAAGATTTCGAAAAATCAGAAGCCGAACCCGATTTACAAGAGCAGAAGGCTCGGTGCCCGGCTACTTCCGCGAGCGACGGAGCAAACGAGAATCGAGATGGTCCTTTTATGACGTAGTGGCGCGTCACGCGTGGCTAGCCAATGGCGTGCCGCTGCGGCGATCGCTTCTGATTTCTTCGCTTTTTTTCGCGTTTAGGGATTATTTTGGGTCAAACGGTTGCGATATTTGGACTCAGCAGGCACAAACACGTCAGAATCAACCATTAACTCATTTTTTTCGAAAAGCTCTTCAGCTTCCCTTTAAGGGGTATCGGTGGCCGAGTGGGCTAGCGCCCACTAGCGCCCACCAGATCGGAGTACGTGGAGAGAAAGCTCGCGCTGGAGACCCCAGTGATCCTGAGCTCAATCCCCAGCCCTGCCCGAAGAACACACTTCGAATGAAGTGAGTTCGGGGAGCACACTACGCTCGCTCCGGTAGACCGAGTGCGTAATCTCGATAGCAGTGTTCAAGCAGTAAAAATAATAAAAGAAATTAACGCTGCGTAAAATTAGTATTACTTTGATAGGAGTAATATTAGATGCGCACTTGTTTTCTGTTGGCAGGAAAGTAGTGCATTGTACAAAAACAAGCGTCTAATCTAGTTCCCAGCCTTGGTCCCTTCGCGACGGCCAGAAGGCACCTGCAAGACTCCACCAGTAATCTGAAGGTGGCAGGAGAGACGCGAAAGGCTTGCTTAAAATGGAACTCGCCCAAATGGGGCAAGGTGTCTTCAACCACCGTTCGTTCCTCTGGAAAGTCCACCGTTCTCGACTGATCACGGGTAGGTTGCCGGTCATGAGAGCGGCTATGGTGAAGGCATTGGCCTGCAGCTGCTGATCGATGTCACTTGAAATTCTTGCTTGTGCGTCGGCATCCATGTCCAGCTGCCTCTCATCTTAAAGGCGTTCGGCTCTGACGGAGAAAAGTGCCCCAACCACGCGCTTCCACTGTCCAACATCGCGGATATCGTCCTCCAGCTGGTCCTCCACACACTCCATGATGATTCGTTGTGGCGAGTGGCGAGTGGCCGGGCGGGCTCGCGCACACCAGCTCGGAGCACGTGGAGCGAAAGCTCGCGCTGCAGAACCCAGGAATCCTGGGTTCAATCCCTACTTCTGTTCGTTTCGATCTATACTCCGTTTCACCTTATATTGCACCACAGACAAGGCTAGAAGCGCGAGCTCATAGCGTTGGGAGCTACTCTTAACGCACGAGAGCTTGTGCCGCCGAGATGTGCCCTAGAGCAAGGAGCTCGCGCTTGTAGCCTTTCCTGCTGGTACATCATAAGGTGAAACAGAGTATAAATGAGCATCGTACCGGCGTGCGGACGTGTATCACTGGCTTGTAATGGCTGATCGTAATGATCAAATTGAATTTAAATTTGGATTAAAGCTCGTGACTTAGCGCAACAATGTGTGGTAACGTGTTTCTAATAAGACGACGAAGTTATTTATGAAAAAATGCGTATGCACTGTAATATTTTGCGTTTCCATTACTTACCCATCGTCATTGCCATCATTTTGGAGTGACACTAAGTTTTCCCGTGTAGCACCAACACACTTGGAGTGTGTTTCGACGGGTTGAAGTGCACTCGCTTGTAGTGACACTAAACTAGCCCGTCTGACAGGGGTATTAGTCTCTCCAAAATTGCACTCTACCGAGTGCGACCCACAGTCGCAGTCGGTAGAGTGTATTTGCAAGGAGCCCAAGTAGAGGAGCACTTTTCGTAATGTCCCGTCACGCCTCCCTCTCAACCGAACCGAATTTAATCTTCGCTTTTTTTAGATAGCCAATGAACTCTTTGGGTTCGTCTTGCAAAATTCCGTGACGTTAGACTGCACCCCAAGGACACTTTGATTTTAAAGTATTCCTCCTTGCCTAAAAAATATATGCACCTTGATAATAAAAATAAAAGCGCGTAAAAAGATAAAATCCCAAACAATTTGTTTTTTTACATCAACTGCATGCATTTATATTATAAATTCGGTAAATGTGGTTTTCAATGTGCACAAGCAATACGAGTGGTCGCGAAGTCGAAGCAGAAATCAAAGCTTCTTTCTCTTAGGAATGAAAAACATAGTGCAGTTAGTGATAAAAGAACAATTTAGGAACATATAATTTTTTCGTATATGCATCTTACAAGGGCACTAAACTGTTTGAGATTGTCGTTTTATGGTCATAACTTTATGTACGATGCTAAGCATCATCAAAATACATTCATGTACGCCCAATTTGCCTATTAAAAAGGATCAGTTCCCGACACTTAGCATCGGCGCAAGAACGACAGATGGCATTACCGAACCTTGCTGAATATAGTCAAAAGACGGACGGCGTCTTTCAGCCACTGGCGAGCGATGAGTTCACTCGTGGACAAGCGGCCGACCAGTCCCGGTTGTCAACGCCTGAACCCATCAATCTCCAGTGGCTGACAGGCGCCGTCCGTTTTTCGACCGCATTCACTCAGGTTCGGTAGCGCCATCTATCGTTCTGCGCTAACGTCAACTGTCGGGAACTTTTTAAATACGCAAATCGATCAACGCATAAACGTGATTTCGTGTTGTTTTTTTTTGCTGATTATAACTGATTGAGTTGTGACGATAAAACAAGAATCTCAAAGAGCTCTTTCTACCCTTTTAAGACTGGTTCAAGCAGCAGTATTTTATAATTTTATAAAAATTACTTACGCTTATGTCGGGCTATGACCAACAGTAACCGGCATATCTTTGCTTTGTACGAAGCATTGCAACCAGCTATAAGAGTAGGACATTGTTAAAACAAGAGACAACGCAAATGAAATTACAGGACAACAGCATGTCCCATGACGTCTCGTTGTTTTGTCCTTTTATTTCCTTCGCCTTCGGTTTTAACTCCATGTAACTTAAACCAGCTCGCAAATTTATGAACATAATTATTAGAAGAATATGTCGGCACGCGCAATACGAAGCATAAATGTCCGGCTGACTTGCGGTCGTATCCCGAGGGAAGCGTACGAAAGCTACGAAACGTAAACAAAGTTCGGTGTGAAAAAGCCATTAGACATACTCGCCGATGTTTCCGATCCGCAAAAAGTGTGTTTTCTCATCTCTGCCCGTTACCTATTAGATAACTCATGGGATACAATGAGGAGAGCGTTATAACTTAGGCACTCTCGGCCGTAATCAATGGTCGTGCTTTGAATCCAGGTGTTGCACCGCCAATGATCATCGAAGCAAAAGAGATGAGTTTGCAATGACAAGGCTGTGTTCTGTGTTCCTCTAGTTTTAGAAAAAGCGAATTGCCATCTGAGCACTGAATGATCATACCACTGATCCTTACGTCTATTTGCTGGATCGCGTTTGACCAGCTCCGCCTATGGACGAGAATGCGGCCTCGGTCGGCCATCTTTTTGGTAGAGTTTTACTATCTCTAGTCATCATAGCAATATTGCGGACAGCGCTATGGCGGCAGGCTGCCGTAAGAATAGCTGTGGGCCTAGTACACTGTACCGTGGGGGACATTTTGTGCTTGATTGAAGTTGTTCGACGTAGCAAATTTTAAACCCGGCGTGAACGGTAGCCCCATCCTTGAGGACCCGGCGAAAGTTCTACGAAAGCGCAGCACCGGGGGAAAGCAGCGCAGCTCGCATCGAAAGCAGACGTCGTACCAGCGTCTGCTTTCGATGCTTTTTTTGATGAGACTTTCGATGCGTGCTGTGCTGCTTTTCCCCGGTGCTGCGAGTTCGTAAAACTTTCGCCGCTTCCTCAAAGATCGGGCTACCGTTCACGCCAGGTTTCAACAATATTATTCGTCGAACAATTTCAATGAAGCACGAAATATCACCAACGGCTATTTTTATGTCAGCCTGCCTTCACAACCAACCAAAAATGCCGCAACGCTGTCTGCCATGGCTGGATGATAGTGGCTGCACGAGCTGTATGCATTGGCTAGAGGTAATATAACTCTACCAGAAAGATGACCGCCAGTGGGGGATTCGCGGAGTGGGCAAACGCGATCCAGCAAATAGACATAGAGATCAGTGGATAATACACGCAAGCGCAATTAACCACACTATCCGAAATGCACAGCCCCATGTTGGGGCGCGCCGAAGAACAAGCTCCGCCTCACCAGTTGGCTTCGGCGCTGGCAAAGGCCAAGGCGCAGAAGCGTAGCTATGAAGCACCTTTCTCTCGCATAAGCACTCGCGCGAAGAAAGCGCTTGCGAACAACAGGCGCCCGCGCCCGTGTCTTTGCCGGTACTCAAACTCAAATGTAAAGCTAAAGTGTACGTCCGCCATCTTGGTTGCGGCGAGAGACCATCGACCGGAGAGGGCGGCGAGCAAGTACAGGCGCAAGAAGAGCGGAAAACAACACTGACCCTTAGCTCGTAGGCATGGGTAAGGATGATGACGGTGAGCTATAGGCCTTGAAAGTTACCGACAACGCTACGAAATTGACAAACAGCAGAGCAATCAGGAACGCAACAAAGATGGCAGCGCACAGAGGTTTGCGAGACGTCCGAACAATTTCGCATATCGTATATTGAGCATCGGAGGGCTTAAGCCGACCAATGAGGCAAAACTGTTTTAAATTTTTTAAGCCGCATAAATTTGCTCAGGTTTTGTTTTTTGAGGTAGCAAGAAAAAACGGGCTCATCAGGAAAGTATAAAAGATTCCCGCAGAAAAAAAAAAAAACCTTCTGATTTATGATTAAAAAAACTGCGCCGACTTGACATAACAAAATAAACAATTTAATCAAACGTTTCGTTTCCCATGCGGGAAACATCATCAGTGAAACCTTCAAGCGGTGAATGAGCGAAAACACTTCAACGGTCTCTATTTAAGCTAGTCCGCGTACACATCGGGGAGGGGGCCGCGTTTGATTGAGCCGATGAAGATACTTCGGATGAACCATGATTCCGACGTGGACCCCACGTGACCACGCGCCAGTGGATGCGTATCAGAGTCGATTCTCGTGCCGGTATCGTATTCACAACGGCCTCGCAGTCCGTTTGTCGTCATGCGTGGCGCTTCGCCACGTCCCTTTAGTGTTCGTCTTAGGCGAGTGCAGCGCCTCACCATTGGTGAAACAGGCCGGATGGCGCTAGTGCACTCGGCCTAAACGAACACAAAGGGACGTGGCGAAGGCCACGCATGCGACAAGAGCGAAGACGGAACTCGTAGACCATTGTTGGAATACCGGTCACAGTTTCGACTCTTGATAATGCGTCCACTCTGGCGCGTGAGAAAATGTGGGGTCCACGCAGGTCCGTGGAATCATGGTTCATGTAGTGAAACCTTCAAGCGGGAATGAGCGATAAAACACTTCAACGGTCCTATTTAAGCCAAGTCCGCGCCCTGTCGGGGAGGGGCCGCGGCCGGACTGCCAGGCCGATGAAGTCACTTCGGATGAACCGCGGTTCGAGCGAACCTGCGTGGACCCCACCTTTGTCTCACGCGGCGAGCGGACGCATTATCAAAGCCTGTTACTGTGACCCGTCTTCCAACAATGGTCTACGAGTTCCGTCTTCGCTCTTGTCCCGCATGCATAGTCGCCTTCGCCACGTCGCTTTGTGTTCGTTCAGGCGATTGCAGCGCCTCCGGCCTGTCTCGCATTAGGCCTCTCGGTCTGTTCTGCCAGCATCCAGTGAGACAGGCTTTCGCGGCAAATGTAAAATTGTTGAGTCACTCAATGCTCGATCCGAACACAGTGTCCCGCCCATTCCCATCAGTGATCTCGGGGCAGGCGCCAATACGTGCATTGAAGCCGAAATACCAATACGCAATGTCTAGTGGCTCCTGATTGGATCTGGCGGTTCGTAGCTTCTTCCTTTATTCCATCGTAGTGTGAGACAGAAGCGCTGCGCGGGCAAGGTCCATCTCCCTATCAGTGATGGCTGAGACAAGACGCTCGCCATGATGGCTTCAACAAAGCGACTGCCTTGCGCAGGTCCCGGTTATCTCGTGCGCGTTGCACAGAAGCAGAAAAAACGGCTGACATGCGATCCACGAAAGGGAGGTTACTTTCAAAGCGTCGAGTCTTGAGAGTGACCATTCTCGCCATCAGGAGGCTTATCGGAGTCACTTCGGCTGACACTCCTTGTCCCGCAATCTCGGTGCCGACAGTACCTTTCATGTCTTCAACTTGCATCACCAGCGTGATAGGCTTTTGATTCCCCCAGCCCCCACTCCTGCGATAGCCCCAATGGGGCTGCAGTATTTTAAAATAAATAAGTAAATAAAATGCATCTTTGTATTTGCTTACCAGAGTTGCTCTGAGCGTCTGCTATGACGCGACGCATCAATCCACCCCGGTATCTAGCTTGCACGCGTGTTGCTTGCCTTCAACGTAGAGTTGCGCGGACCAAGCATCCTTTTCTTGAGATGGTAGCAATCTTCAAAGACTGCGTAAAAAGAGCAAAACAAAACGTCTCTAATTGACGGAAGTGTTTCTACGATATTTAGGCCTGTATGCTTCGGCGGTTTTCTTGCCGGTTTCCTGCACACTTTTGCGAAATCATTGCAACCGCCACGTTTCTTAGACAGCTTTCCCAGTGCAGGACACTTTTCGCTTTTGTGAGAACGAATCCAGCAAGTGGAACAAGGCTTAACGTCCAAGCTGTTCACGACGGCTGCTTTCTTCGGTTCCTATATGCCCTGCATCTTTTCATACAGATCCTGCCCTTGTTCTAAGGCCCGGCATATTTCGACGACTTATGCGTACGACGGGTTTTCGGATATTAACTTCTGCTGCACTTCCTTATCTTGCATGACCCGGATTTATGGCTTCGAAACATAGTTTTTTTCAAGGTACCGAACTTGCAGCCACTTGCCAGCCACGGAAGTTCCGTTAACCACTCGTTGAAGGATTCTCCTTTCTGCTGGACGCGTGTTCCGAAAGAAAACTCGTTCTACGTCCTAGCTGGTGGCGGGCTGGTGGTACTTATCCGTCTTTTTCTTGAGAACTTCCACATCGACGCGCTCTTCACCCTCTTTAAAATTGAAGCTGAAGTGCACTTTACAAGCCTTTTTACTTATAGTCACCAACAACGTGACTGCCTGTACTGCTTTAGGCTTTGTATTTTAGCATTGCTGCTGTTAAAAAAGTTTGAACTCACGTGTCTACGTGCGCCAGTTATGCCATTTGTCCCCCGTTGTCTCTAACGGTTTTGATGACGGGAATAGGGATGACGCCATGAAGCTTTCGGTCTGGTTGTCCTCCAGCCGTGTTTCTTAGATGTGTAGCTTGGCCCCTTTTGACACCATGATACAATAAGGGCGTGAAAGGTACAACAACGTTTATTCTGGTAAGGGGCGTATTTATGCAGTGACGCGATGGCTGACGCGTGACGTCGCTAGATGTGCCAGGAGGAGTGGTGAATAATGGGGTTATCTACGCCGGGCTCGTGACACCCTCCCCCCCCCCCCCGGCCGTCAAAAGAACCGCAGCTTGAATAGCATATATATGGGTCAAGCACAAATTGCCTGCTCCATTATTGTATGATCAGTGCGCTCCAAGTCATTTGGCTTCGCTCAAAGGTCGAGAAGGCCCATCAGTTCCTTCTTTTATGCGGTTGAGCGCAGCTAGTGCAGCCAGTAAATGACTTAAGGCTTTTGTGCTCACGTCTACGAGCTAAAGAATGAAGAGTAACCTTAGTTAGATAGGAAGGCGCTCAAAAAGCGAACTCCAAAAATGTTTGTAATAATCCCAATTGTGTAGAGTAATGTAGAGCGTCACGGTTCTTTTTGTTTTTTTTTTAGGGGTCGAAGAGAGTGCAACGTGGCATCACCCAATCCGGTATTAAAACAACCGGTAAGTTTGGATATTTTTACTATTTCGTAAAGCATGATAGACTAGTTATCGACTTCAGAATAAGTTCAAATGAATTGGCTTATTCTAATTTCAGACAAGGCGTAAGTTACGAAACTGTTGGCATTTTTCGGACTCACGTTAACGCTTTGCTAATATCTGATCTATTTCGTCATTTACATGTTCATTCGTGATGTCTCGTTAATAAAAACATCCCTCACCTAAGCGTTCATAATGTGAATTGTTTTAACAACGCAAAAAATCATGTATTTACCCAATTTCTAACTTCTAGTCTATGAGGTGGCACAAGAACATTGGACGCTGTAAAACGAGCCGAACAAATATGCGCCTGCACATAGAAAGCTCAAACTTTCAGCGAATATGCACTGCGTAGGTTAGCTTGACTGTTTTGCATATCGCTAGATGACGCCCCCACTTTATAGTGTCGCTAACTCCTTCATCTACGAGCACTCCCCACGTTGATTTTGGCAACTTTCTTGCTCACATTTTTTCTTGAAAAATAACTATGCCCTAAAATTTAATAGATTAAAACTGCTCTGCTCAGTGCAGATACGAGTGAAAGTTTCAGCTTTCTTTTTAAAAAAGCGGGATTTTACGACTCATTTTACTGCGTTAGATACGTTCTGCCACCTTTTTTACTGTGTGTTTTATAGGTTCACAGGTATGGTTCAAAAAGAGCCGTTGAAGCTACAATATTACGGTTTCTGCCGGCGAGTTATACGCCTAGGGGACATAATGGGAGAAGATAACCGTAATGCTAAGTAAAATAATTCCATAAAAGTTGTTAAATAACTAATTAATTACTACATAATTAACAAATAGCTCTCGGTTTAAACTTGCTTAGCGTCACCGAAAACCGCTATATCAGTAAATTTGAGAAAACTCTTGAGCGCGTTTGATGCACATGAGTGCGCTAAAGTTTCCACTCCCTAGTGAAAAACTGTTTATTGATGTTTTTTGGTTTCTATAGTCGCATATAAAATAAGATTATATAAGAGCATATGAAAACATTATACGAATATGTAACATATATCAAGATTATATAAGAAGTTATAAGAAACTTCACAGTTTCTTATAGCCTCTTATATAGACTTGTATCGTTCTTATATGCTCTTATACGATCCTATTTGGTCTAATGCGTGTATTGAAGGAAGACATTTTATTTGATGCATGAAAGATTATTCTTCTTCCAGTGCAAGCACAATGCTGTATAGATTGGATTCCAATATTTTATGAAACATTGGATTGCAACTCATTCCAGCGTTGGGCCAGTGGAATATCCGATAGTGGCGAAATAATTATCCAGGGTTGCTTGCATTCTGATGCCAATATTGACATTCCAATTTATCCAATTATCTACCGATACGTGTAACCAACATTGCGTCATGATTTCCAATATTGGTTTCCTAAAATACCAATATATTTGCAACATTTCGATTCAATGTTACGCCAAGATTTCCGATATTGGTGTCGAATCATATGCCGAGATTTCCGATATTGGTATCCAATATTATGCCACGATTTCCGATGTAGGTATATATTTTATTCCAGTATTGTTAATAAATTATATTTCCCCTTTTTCAAAATCGTAATCAAATCACAAACCAATTTTCTACTGTATTTATCCAGTTACGCACCACTTTTCCCCAATAATGGCAAAGAATGATCGGTCATTTTTATAAAATCTTGTTATTTATTACCAGCCCAAGTTTTCTAATATATTAACCAAACTAAACTATCCTACTGAAAAAAATTATATGAATCTATATAAAAACTGATAGAAACATCCAAAAACTGATATGCTACATATGAAACTGATATAAATTATCCAAAAAATCGATACGTGACATATGAAACTGATAAGCAATACCCAAAAACTAATATGCGACATATGAGAACTGATATTCAACATATGCCAACTGATACGCAGCTTACAAGTTCATATGTGATTTGAATTATAAATTATATGACTTTCATAAAAGAATTTGCAATGTGTCTAATAAACATATCAGAAATACATTCATATATATTATTTCAGTATACGACGTACCGCGCGGGCAAGCAAGCACGTGGCTTAGAACCGCAGTGAAGTGGTTTGATTTATTGGCTTTCAAATAATTACGGCATGAGCGTTTACTTTCTACTAAGAGATTCAACCCCTGAGCCGTTCAAAATACTCTCAGAGGTATGGCATTACTGAAAATAAATCAACATGCTGGAATATTATTTATTGTTTAGGCGGTCACCGAGAAAATCCGTACCTTCAAAACGACCAGTATAAAAGGCGGAAACTCAGAGCTCAGTAGTTATCGAATGTGCTGTTGTATTCATGTTCGTTGTGCGTGTGTGTAATGCTCAACGTATATGTTCAGCCGATGCTATACTCTGTTTCACCTTATGCTGTGCCGCAGACAAGGCTACAAGCGGGAGCTCATAGCGTTGGGAGCTACTCTTAACGCACGAAAGCTTGTGCCACCGAGATGTGCCCTAGAGCAAGGAGCTCGTGCTTGCAGCCCTTTCCTGCGATACACCATAAGGTGGAACAGAGTATAGGTATATGCGTAATGTATCTAGTTTTTTGTAGCACATGAATTGGGCGGTACCTAGCGCCACCTAGCCTAGCTGAAAGTGATATGCGACATATGGTACTGATATGAAGCAATAAGTTCTGATACAGAAAAAGGTGTCAAATAAACATATCAGAAATTCATTCATATATATATATTTTTCAGTAGGGCAAAACTGTGCCAATAGTGGTGACCTTTTTCAGCAGGGTTTTGACTATTCCTTGCCAAAAACATTATTTATTAATATATATCGTAAATAATGATGAACAGTTATCTTATCATATATATTGGTTTTTAGTCCAGTTGATGTCAGATAGACGCAGAGTGAAGTCAGCTATGTTTGCAATAAAGTAAAATACAACAAATAAAACAAAGCGTTGAGTGATTCTAATTTATTTAATGACAGTCATTCCCCGTAGTAGAACTAGCCCATGTCGACCATTTCTTGTCAGTTGCAAAGCAACCAAAATTAGGGTGCCTTCATATGCGCTTTGCTTGGGGTGATGACATCTGGCCATTTTGTTTCGAACACTTATTTTTATTTTTTGTTTAAATGGCGTGCTGTCGGCATCGGGTGCTACAAACGATGACATCACCCTAAACAGAAGGACATTGATGCACCCTAACCAAAATAACAGGTATTGAAATTGTAGGATTCGGTGCTACTACTCACCCGTAAGAAAGACCAACGAGGCAGGGCTCAAAGTACACACCTTTACTTTATGCTTGCTGGCGGACGAACTCACTGCCGAGCCCCGAGCCCTCTTCGTGGCTCGCGC